>CABFWB010001077.1:26405-79198 GCA_902151455.1 Timema bartmani | reverse complement strand
GGGGGAGGAATGCATCGCCGTCAAACCAACAAGTGACTGTTGAGCAGGAGTGTTGCAGGATATATCTGCAGATACCAGGCTATATGACCAGCAGCTGCCGGGTTCTTCTCACTTCTAGAGGGGAACTTTTTTTATTTTTATTGTTTCTTGAACGCGTCTCATCGCCCGTTCGAATTATACACATATAAATATATTAGCTATGGGATGCTTGAATCCTATGGTATCCTAGAGATTCGTAAGAATTTCAAAAAAATTATCCCGAATACAATAATTATGAAGATCTTGACTTGTTATAACAATTTTAAAGACGTTACCTACTTGAAGGTTTCGAAGCTATTTTGCGAAGCGGGTTGCATCTTAACTTGATGCACCTAAAGCAGTCTAAGCGCTATCACACTTAGACAGCAATGTACGAAATAGAAATAGAAATAGAGAGAGGGGGGGAAGAGCAGTTCACCCTGAAAGGGCTCTTGTCAATGTGCTGATAACACTTTCCCTCTTCCTCTGACGAGTTTATACAGTCACTTTAATATTTGCGCCTTAAAAACATTGACTTGCTTTTTATGTTACCTTTTCCGTGTTTCTTATTTTAGATAGACATATGCTTTCACGGACTTTTTCAATCTACATCCTAGCAGAAAGATTCCTAAAGGCCATTTTTGTGACCAAGCCAAATAGCCTAAGATGTAGATGATTTATAAAAAGTACGTTTACAAAAAACTATTTAAAGATGAAAATAATAACTTTGTTGCACTGTAGGGCAATTTTTAGAATTATTTAAGAATTTATGTTTTTTGTTTCAACGTTATATCTTTAAAACTCGTCGAGTAAAACGTAAATTCATTAACATGGGAAACTATATCTTGACTTGCCGTGACGTCACAGGTAAGCATTGTCCTTAAGCAATTGGTAAAAGGAGTTATATAGACTTGTGTACTTGGGAGGGTAAAAATAATAAAGATTCATTTCCTCTAAATTATATCTACCTCACACATATAATTAAATGTGGATAACCCGGACAGGTAGTAAGATTCAGCAAAAACAATATTTTAAAAACTAGAATATGACTGCTTGTAGGTTATCAAGGGGTCACGATTGTTGAAAAGACAAAAATTGTGGTCAGAGCCCGCAAAAAGTTAGAAACCACTGCTCTAAAGGAACAATATAGTTCCAAATAAGGGGGCTCGTATTGGACTTGGAATTAGGATTGAAAGAAAACCATCCTAATTTCAGTGAGGATGGGATAGGATCAAACCCCAATCTCTCGGGCATAAATCAGGCGTGGGATGTATTCAGTTAGCCCTGTACGTTTGAAATTAATCATTTTAATCATTGTAGCGAGTTTTATAATTACTGAACACTTAAAGATCTAAAGCAGGAATGGGAAGCCTGCGGCTCTTAGGCCTCATGCGGACTTTTGAATTGTTTGATGAGGTCTTTTCGCNGACTTTTGAATTGTTTGATGAGGTCTTTTCGCTTTTTTTTTTTTACAGTTATGTACGGTATCTTTATTGTTTTAAAACTATACATTCTCCAGCGTCGTATATTTTAATTAATTAAAATAAAAAATATTATTTTAAAATCAAATGTTAAAAATAAATTAACTGCTCTTATTAATTTATTTATTAATTTAAGGCATTTAACCTACACTTTCTGAACCGACTGATTATATCAGTACACGAGAATTTCTATGAGCGAGAGAGAAAGAGCCTAACAATTTTGCTGGGAAAAGTATTAGATAGTAGATAGATATATCTTGAATTTATTTATTCATGATAATTTAATTTAAATAAAATAAAATAATATGGGATTAGAAAAAACCGTTCAAGTCGTCTCGACACTGGCCCGGACAGGTCATTAAATAGTATTGAAGGAAGGGTGGGTGCAGACAGCAATTGAGGTTTTTTTAATTTCCACAATATCACAATACAAAATACCTTCTTATATTTATAATATCCTTGACTTCATAATACATTTTTCCAGATTGTTCTTATTTCACTTCATATAAACACGTTATTTGTAATTCTCCTATTAGTTCCCTTAATAACACGACATGGGATAATCAAGCACATAGTTTTAATTTCTGGTAAATATGATGTTTCATAATTACTTATTTTTCAACATTATAATTTATTAACCTCCATTAATTTTATGTTATACCACATTGACTGGCGCATTGTGTCTCAACCATACATTTCATTCGGTGTGTTCTTTATTTCTCATCAGACCTGAGGATTATGCCGCTGGTGCATTGAAACATGTCGTCAAAGTCAAAATAACTGTGCAGCTCTTGCAGCCAGAAATCAAGGAACAGGGACCTACAGCTAACGAATAGATTCAATTTTTACTTTTCAAATTTAGTAATTTTTCTATCATTTATCAAGAGAAATACATTAAATTTTCAATATATGCATAGTCACATCATCCTCTGATTCTTTCAACTTAGTTTCAAGTGTAATTTACTCAAATGTATATTTTAAAATATACATAATTTTTAGTTGTTTGTTACAATTTCAACATATTCATAATTAAAATGTATCGTAGCTTGTAATTATTACTATCAGATATTTTACATATATCATTTAAATACTGTGCATATATATTATATTTATATTTCTTTCACGTCAAACTATTACAATTTGTCCAACTTAAATTAACCTAGAATTGAATTTTATTTTCTTAATATTCTTAAACGTTCCTTACTAAGAATTTCAATTTTTTTTTAAATGTACTTTAAATGAGGGAGGACTTTATGAGGAATCAGTGAAGTGACATGAGGCCTTCCGATGTCAAAAGGTTCCCCACCCTTGATTTAGATCCTAGACCTTAGGCTTGGCCAAAAATGGCACGTTAGATTCACTGATGTCCCAAGTTCCCTCCTCCTCCACCCCTTAAACCCGATCAACCCTGCTACAGTCTAACTGCCAGCCAGAAAAGTTACCAAAACTAGTTTAATGTTTTCATACCTCAAGTCATGCAATATGCAGCGGTCACTTTTGATAGATATTACCAATTACTATAAAATGATACCATTAAATAACAATGGATTGGACTTTAATATATCCGACCTAGCTCAGTCAATAACGTGTCTGTCTACTGAACTAAGGGTCCTGGGTTCAATTGCCGGCATGGCCGAAAAATTGTAATTGGTGAAATGTGATTTTAACCTTTCACAGTGATGAATTAACGGATGGGGACTGGATGTTGTGCCTGTCTTAAGATGTCTTAAGATGGGATGCTAGTGAGCGTGAGCTTAGGGAAGTATTTTTGAAGTTTTTATGACATAAACATTTGTTGGCCAAAATAAATCAAATTTGTCTTCTATAGAAACATAGAGTTTAGTTTTATGCACATGCTAATCTCAACAGTTCTTAAATATCTGCCAAGGATGTTCTGAAATTTAATGACAACTTTTCCTCTTCATTTAAAAAGTTTGTCACCAAATGCCACTATGCTCATGACAGATATTCAACAACTGTTGAGATTAGCATGTGCAGAAAACTAATCTCTATGAGTCTATAGAAGAAAAATTTCATTTATTTTGGCCAAAAAATGTTTATGCTATAAAAACTACAGAATTAATGCACTAAACTCGCGGTCACTAGCACCCCACCTTAAGTTAGATTATAAGGAATATAGAAGCTACGACAGGCCTAGTAAGCCGGTAGTGTAAAATATATGGCTTGAATAAAAAACTGACCCAGGCTACAGGCTGAAAAAAGTTTTGGATATAAATAAAGACTTAGATATAATTGTTAGATTTAATTGATATAGATGATCAAAATAAAGAATTAATACCTTTAAATAATATTGGATAAATTAGATAGTGACAGAACGTGCCTGGCAAAGTACACAATAAATAACATGAAATAATTACAATGGATACGGTATAAACGTGACTGAGATAAGCTTATTTATGTGTTTAGATTTAAGGGATATAAGATGCTCAAAATAGGATTATTAACAACATAAATTGATAAAATATCGAATGAATATTCCCGTAAATATATACAATAAAATGATGAAACTATATTAAAAGGGATAAAGGAACAAATGTAAGAATAAAACAAAAATATATTGATTAAAAATGTATAAATGAAATACTTGTAGTGATTATAACAAGAAAAAAATGCAAATATAATTTTATATGCTCGCATAGCAAACTAAATGAATTAATAAAAAAATATTGTGTCAAATTAAAAATTAAACATAATATTTTTATAAAATTAGTGGCAAATTCAAGTATATACAGTATAATGACAAAAGAAGAGAATATGGCAAATAGGATGTTATTAAAAACCTTGAAAATAGAATAAGTAATTAAAATTTTGTTTAACGCAGCAGATTATAGAAATCAATATTTAAAAATGTTGGTCATAAAAAAAAGTTGTATTTTCCTAAAAAGCTCACCTTCTGAAAATCAGATAGTATATTATGAAGTAGAAAGATAGTAAGCAGCCTACTTGATTATAATTACTTCCAAATTATTCGGCAAGTTAATAATTTACTATAACAGTTATTCATAAGTTTTGCCAAAATAGGTTTTCTTAGAATGTTTTCTAATATTTTTCTGTGGATAACTCAGATCCGAGTACGCAAAGAAAAAAAAACTAGGTGTATGTTTTTTACCTTTGATTTTTTCTACAATAGCAACAATACTATTTTAATAATAAAACAATATATTATATGAAGTGCTCTCTTTTTTTCAATTTTCCGCTCATTGGTCTACGAAAGAGTTTCTTCGTAAATTATATCGACAAATTGGGCACGCGCCTCGCCAGCCCTGGGGTATTNGGGGGGGGGGGGGGGGGGCTATCGTCCTCCACCATGCTGGTACAATGTGTGTGGAATGTTCGTCTGGTGAACAGTAGAGGAGGGGGAGGGGGTAGCGAAGGGTGCCAGGAAAAAAAAAGGGTGAAAGGGTTGTAGGAGAAGTGTGAACGGCGACCCTCACTCGCCACTCCAGTGAGACTGCTCGCCATGTTAATAACAAGTGTGGTATGTGGTACCACCGTGACTATGTCATGTGGAAAGGCCCTCTTCTCCCCTCCACCCCTGCTTCCTTGGCTGAGTTTACATTCATTTACAGGAAATGCGTGCCATAAAAACTGAAAGAGACGCCATCGCTTCACCTTTTTTTTTCTATTCTCAGGATGTTCTTTCTTTTGTTCAGGTTTCAATTTGAATCCCTGGATGTTAAAATTTCTAAAATGCTTTCGATCTCTTCAAGTGATAAGAGTGAGTGCTAGGAATGTTATATAAAGCCTATCACACAATTACACAACTTTAACTTACACACACAAAGTTTTTACGTTACCATATTTGTTAATCGCATGGTACCTTTCTATTACTTCACAAAAATTTAAACGTCCAGTAAAGGGAAAGCAAGGACCTATAAAATATAATAATGACATTCAATGGCGTATTTTGCACTAAGCTAAGTGGGGCTGCTTAGGCAAACTAAAAATCGTTGAAAAAACGTTCAGCTCGATAACGCAATATTTCAAAATATGGTTCACGCCAAAATAAAGTCGAAAGATTCCAACATGGTTCATGAATTTATTTCCCCTCTTTCTTATTGAAATAGCAAAGGGTGGTTGTAGGAGAAGGGGGAAAGGGAGTATAGGTTTAGGCTGAATATAGGAGTGGTTACAGAAAACGAAACAGATTATTGAATTTTAAGCGCTGTGGTCTGACAGTGATTGATAATTGTTCGCTGATCAAGGAGGCCACCTTAAATAAATAATTTACCTACCAGGTTCGATGATTTCATGGCTCAAAGCGTCACGCTCACAATATACTCTATGGCTGATGACGTGGAGATGGGGTTTAAATCCCCTGGTAGTGTGTATTCAAGTTCGTTAATACTAAAGGGTTTTCCACTCTTTCTCAGTGAAAATGCGGATACACTTCCTCTAAATTCAACATTGATTATCCCTAACGTATTACTGAAATTAGTACACAAGCATATATTACCCAAACCGGTTGTAAGACGTAGTGCTTATATATATATATATACATAAAAGAAAGATTTTGAAAAAGTGACGACTTATAGTTTTATAATAAGTCTTGTAAGATTCAGTTGAAATATATTATCTTGTTTTTTCCGTTCGTCACATCTTTCCAAACATCAGGGCACGCTGTATATTAACAAAAAAATAGACCTAAGACGTTTAAGGTAGAATTTAGGGGAATTTCACCTCCCCCATCCCCACAATTCGCGGTGAACCATTTTTGTAAAATAATCTCAATGCACCCGATTGGAAGTGGCAAATCATATAAGACGAGACTAACACCTGCATCCACGTGTTCATCACAAGAAATGAACATTTTCCGGTCCATTTAAATAGTTATAAATATTTTATTTAAAAAATACCCAACTAAATTAAACATTTCCTTTCTTATAATATATTATATTTACGCCTTATATTGTGAGGTCATCGATATGGGTAGCGGTTGACTTCAAATTTACGGTAATAACGCTATATGGTTGAATTGTTCACCTGGAAACACATACATTTACTGTCGGGGATCGTAGAATTATGGTGAAGATAGATTTTGGTATATTGATTTAAATTTAGGAATGTTTCTTTTACATAAATTGCGAAAAAAAGTCATAAGTCGTTTCCCGGATTTGAGCATGGTAAATTTTGTTCAAAGGCTTTCCTTAAGATCCCCTTGTATAAAAACATATTCGGTAAAAATCGGTTAAGAGCTGTAGGCATGATTGAATTCTAAATTTTTTCCTTTAGATTAATTTGTAAAAGTTGTGCCAAAAAATTTAAATATTTCGGTGTAAGAATGTAGTAATTTCACTTTAGTAACAACATTTAGCTAGGAAAAAAATAATAAAAAAATTAACAGTCGTCAACATTGCTCAATATAAATTCCTTACAGCTGTCAAAATTGATACCATCTCTCTCGAGTGAAAGAGGTAGAATAATTGAAAACTGAATTTAACCATTTTTCAATGTTTGCCAATTTAATTCTAATGGCGATCACATTATATTTGGTTTTCTTCACTTAACTCCATCCTGATTTGGCTGTCGAAAAACATAAAGCTCCACAAATCACTGTGTGTTGTTATACTGACGTGTTGAATAAGTGGAGCAATATTTTGACCCAGAAATGACAGTCGTGGGAGGGTAAAGTTCAACTTGTGACTTGCGACCCACACCACTAATTTACAACACGGGCCTGTCGCTTTCTCCCTCAGTTTTATGAGGTGGATTGGGGTGTGGGTCCACTTACCCCTTGGGGTGAAAACAGCTTTAGTGTGTCAAATTCACCGTTAGACACACAAATAAAGGCGTTAACTCCATTTTGTCTGGTTTTCCGATGACGTGGTGGTACTTGTTCGAATCCCGGCTGGATGTACTGAGGTAGTAATATTCATGATCAACGTCTACAGTCAGAAAGTAATATATTGTGTAAGAGTATCGAAAAACAATTAAAATATATTATACCTTTTGAATAAAAAATAAAAAAGTGGTCTTGTTAGAGTTTTTTTTCTTTTGATTTTAAATGAGCATATTATGTGAAAGCAATTATAAGACAGTGGACTAGACTGCCTATGATGGGGAGATCAAGGTTCGAATCTTGGTAGGATGTATTGAGGTTTTTTTCCAAAATGGTTATCAACTTTCTCTCTCCATGCAAATTAGAGTACACTTCCTCTAAATATAGCCTTTCTATTCCCTAAAGCTATTAACGTAATTAGCACATATGCGTATAAACTGAACGGGTGATGCTAAAAAACATGAACATTAATAGTTGAAATCCCACTTAAACACTACCCAGTTTAGAAGAGCACATCACTGTTAAGAGCATTGACAACTAAAGAGTTACTGTATGTTAGACCAAATCATCCACATAAAACTTGATTATATTAGCTATACGAACGTTTAGTCAATTTTACATTAATAGGGAAACAAATATGCTTCTTCATTTGTATAGTTCAATAGGCTGGATTTTGTGGAAATTGCTCTATCAATGTTTAATATTTGAACGTATATTTTATGTAAAACTATAGTTTATTACACCACAATATACTTTCAGGTGAAGAAAACAGCACAGTGGCGGTCGATCGGTCTAAGGCGTTATATTCTCACTACAATTTGTCACCATTGGTAGTCAGGTCAGGGTTCGAATACTGGCCGCCAACCTCAATGGTATAGGGGACAAGTACTTGCATCAGAACCCGATGTTCATGGGCTTCAAACCCAGACGGGGTCGACGGATTTTTCTTGAGCGATAATGATCCGTAGCACAACTTCCTTCGGAGGGGAAGTAAAACCATCGATCCCATGTAGATTGCGGTGTTTAATATAATTCTGGAAGATATGTGAAAATACCTTTCCTGGAAGAATTGGTAGGTCCCTTTGCTCTCGCTCATAGAAATTATCGTGTGCTGATATTATAATCAGTCGGTTCATAAAGTCCACGTTAAATACCTCAAATAAATAAAAAATGAAATGAATGAATACTGGCTGATTTCACTGGCATGAATGCAACACCTTACCAAAGCCGGAAGCGCGTGTGCCAACTGAGCTAGGGGTCTCGGGTTTAACTCCCATCATGATCAAATATTTATTATTCGTAAATTGTCAGATGGGAGACTGAATGTTATGTTTTTTCATAGTATTAGGCTGGTTTGTAAGTCATGTGTTGATATAATCAGCTTATTGGAAATTATGTAGTTGATTTTATCAAGTGATTTTTTCATAGTTCCAGGTAAATAACGGTGCACATGTACTTAGCACCTTTCCTTATCACATTATATTTTTTATTTAAATTAATATAAATTGTTGACTGACAAAAACACATGCTCCAGACGTAGCACTACGTGTAACCATAAATATAACCCTGATGAGCGCAGCACCAAAGAATCCCCCATATTGATAACAGGCGTAAATTTGAATAAATGTCCTCTTGGAAAGGCAAACCACAGCTTAATTCAAACCCAACTTACTCATTGCATGTGATATTGTCTAGTGTATATTTAAAGTGAGTTCCCTATAGCAAAAATAATGGCTAAGGTAAAGTAATTAATGTATTAGAGCGTACAAACCGAACGGGTAGTAAGACACGATGCTAAAAAACATAATTTATGTATAGGACTGAAATTTAGTTTAGTTATACATTCATATGAGGTGTATAAAATGAAATATTGATAATATTAATAATATAAATTAATAGTAAAATTATTTCATTCTATACAATTCATGTAAATGCTATACTAAATTTCAGTCACATACATTAATTACTTTACCTTAGTAATGGAAGGCAAAAAGGCTTAAAATAGCAATTTTGCCTTCATAATAATTATACGCGTGTTAAAATTGTGCAATAAAACTTTGGTTGTTGAATTACCTTAATAATGAGACAGCCCATAGATTTAAGTTAGCTAAATGACGTGTGCTATAATATATATTCAACCAGCTGGTTCAGAAAGCGGACGTTTAATACCCAGATTTAAAAAAAACTGTTTAAAGGGTACTGCAAGGAAATATTCAAGACAAACTTTTTGTTCTGATTTGCAAAGTTGTTTCCATATTTAAGCTTTTCTCGTTCGATTCCAAAGTAACTTTATTTCCTTATTTATATTTATTGTTAATATATTTGACACCACGATTAATTAGAGGGTAAGTATTTGAAGAGTAGTATAGATGAAGTGCACACGCATTAGCCTGGACAAGAGATGTAAATGCGACGGTGATAAATCACAATAATCGAATCATAATCGTTATAGGAGATAATTTAAATCATAATGTAGGCCCTATAAATAGTTTCTACTGGAGACATTTTTGATTTATTTTGGACAAAAAACTGTTTTGCTATAAAAACTGCAAACAAACACTGGCCTTTTCTCTCTTCCCCTTTCACTCCACCTTAAAATATGTGTCAAACTATTATTTGAGGTAGCACAAATAGTTTTAATCTTGCCTTGTGCAAAATAAAAAAGTTTCTAGTACCCATTACCGTTATATACTTACTTGAAAAATAGATATTAAACTCACCATCCCCCCTAAAATAAAAGGTTTAAAGTCTTCCAAAGAGGGGGATGTATTTCATTTTTCTAAGCATAAATTGAAACTGTGCACATTTATTCAACAAATGTTTTATTACCTAATTTAGTTACGTATGGGTGTATAACCCGACAGGTTAGTGAGACGTGGTGCTAAAAAAATAATTACGTATTTCGACTACTGCACACATTTACTCACATGATTTACCTAGCAGGCAGCCAACATTGTTTAAATACAATTAATTTTAAATTTAACGCATTGATTTTGTTTTTGTTTTTAAAAAAAGTAATATTTTTCCAGCGCAATAAATAAGTATGACAAGTAAAAGAAAATTACTTTTTTTAACCCCCACCAATAGATATCATGAACGCCCCCTTCAAATATTTTAAAGGGAATATAGTGTTAACATTTTTTCGTTGTAGGTGAAACCCCCTTACTTCTGATACTCAAGGGGTTTCGTTCCCCCTCCCTTCTAGCTCAAAATAATATCTTAAATATCCCCCCTCTTTCCTCCATCTGGAAAGTAAATTTTTGGATGCCCCACTGGCATCGTCTACCCCCTCTCAAAAGTAAATTTTAAGGATCCTCAACGCAAGGTCTACACCCTTCTCAAAAATGAATTTTTGGGTGCCCTCCCTGACAACCTCTATCCTTCTTAATTTAAAATCACGGAACAAAAAACCTTTACTTTGTACGTAAACATACTTTATACCCCGCGACACCGGACATTGTCATGAATCAAATTATTTCAGGGTCACCACCTGTTTCTGATAAAACTATATATATTTATATCGGGTGTTAGATAACCTCTGCGGGCGGGTCATTGGTTCAACCGGCCGGTCGGGTTCCTCGAACTAACCGGAGGGCCCCTAAAACGGGCTTATCTGACCGCGCGTGACGTCAGTTTCACTCATTCATACATCCTGTCCTCGCGCACCATGGGTTGACCTTCCCAGAATAAAACGACACCATGATCTCCCAAAAGAGGAAACGGGGAGAAAATAAAAATAATATAAGGAAGTTAAAGAATAATTAATTACAACAAGAAAGATGGAGCATCGAGACCTCCGGATGATGAAAGATGGCAAAAGAAAGAGAGGGAGGAATAAATAGCGAGAGAGAGAGAGAGAGAGAGCTATACATGTGGTCAAATGGACTGGAGAGCCTCCGTTGTAAGATGAAAGATTAGTGTTTTAAGAGTTAGACAACCATTTTAATAAGTTCTTAAACCACTTCAGTGGCTGCATGGTCTAAGGCACTACCCTTGCAAAAGACTAAACTGCCGATTATGGGGAGATCAAGGTTCAAATCTCGGTTGGGTCTACTGCGGGTGGTTTTCATGCAAATGCGGGTTAATCACCTCTAAAATGCTTCCTTCCTCATCCCTTGCACATTAAATAAATTATAATTTACATGCATATAGCCTGAACAGGTAGTATTAGGACGCGGTGATAAAAAAAAAGTAAAACAATATTACTTTATCTGCAAAGAAACTTGTACTGTGGATTTTTATCGCTCAGTCAAAATTCGATGACCTCGGCTGGGTTTTAACCCACAAATATCGAGTCCTGAGGAGAGTACTTTACCTACGGTGACCATACGTCCCAAAAAAATCGGGACCGTCCCGATTTTAAGGGCTGTGTCCCGGCGTCCCGAATAACGACCAAAATGTCACGAATTGTCTGACTGATGAAAAAAGTTTGTGCAGTAAAGTAAAAATATCGAAATCGTTACATTTATAATATTTTACTTTTATTGAGAGTATATGAATAAACTCCGTGTTTTTGCCTTTGCACCGGCGGCGGTGGTGGTGGGGCGGCCGGTTGCTACCCCTCTAGATTAAGCAAATGTTATTCAATGCACATAGATTTTATACACGGAATNCATCATTTTTAATAGCCTATTATATTTTTACAAAATATAATTTGCTCAAAACTCTTATTATTTAAACTTTGAAATTACTTGTTACTGTGAGCCACTTAGTCTTAGAGATTGAGATGAGTCCAGTAGTTTTGACTACCATTTTTACGTAGCCCATATTTCTTTATAGCTACATATTATTGTAATTTATGTTTTTTAAATTACTAAAAATAAAAAATCTTGGAATATGTTTGTTCTTAATTATGCTTATCCCCTATTCTTATGCACTTATGCTACTTTTGAAAAATGTTGCCAAGTTGTCACTGTCAGAAATATGGTCACCGTAACTTTACCCCATGACCATTGATGTCGACTTACGCAAGAATTAAAAAATATTAATTGTTTGGCCGCATTCTAGCAGTCACCGTGTAGTGTGATTTTGAATAGCTCAGAGTGGCCGATACCTTCATCAGTTACCACAATAAGACTCAACACACCTAGTGAAAGATGACCCTGGATAGGAGAAGAAACCAGGATGGCTCAGTGGTAGAGCATTTGGCACGCAAAAGTAAAGGTCCCGGGTTCGATTCCCGTGTCTAGACTGTCGTTTTTCACTTAATTGAAACTCTAGGCTAATTACACATGCGCATTTGTACTAATTACACTATCAAGCTAGGGATGAGGGATGTTGAATTTAGAGGAAGTGTACTCGCATTTGAATGGAGGGAGAGTGGAAAACTATTTAAAGGATTATTATTAACACCGCGTCTTACTACCCGTTCGGGTTATACGCACTTACGCTAATGTGTAATGGTAGGGTGATTGTGAGATGAAATGGAGGACCTACAGTTTAACGTGGAATCCGAACCACGGTGGAGGCCTGGCATTCCTCACATTCACAAGTTGTGATTAATACACATCTTGTCAGAGGTGAAGGAAGGGTTTGGTAATCAGATAAATATGTGCCGGGACCGAGGATATTTAAAGGAAAACTTCTCTCAGTGCAACCGACTGGGCTTTGAACCCCCATCTCTACGTTATCAGCAGTTTTAGCCTATTGCGAGAATTACGTCTTAGACCATTTGTCCACTGAAGCGGGTCTCTTTCTCTCTTGTTAGACTGGTTTGCTGGTGGTAGGGGGAGATCAAGGTTCAAACTCTGGTCAGATGTATTGAGGCTGTATTTTCCTAAATATTTTCCCACTCTCACGCCACGAAAATTCAGGTTACATTTCCTACAAATTTCTTTCCTCGCCCCTGTTTTATCGGCGTTCGCGTGCATCCCGGACGGGTACTAAGACGTGGTGGAAAGAAAACGAACCACAACTTATTGTTCAATATCCAGGAGGTTTCCTGACACACCTTGTGTTAAGTACCGCCCTCCCTCCCCCCTTTACATTTTGCTATCATAACCTATATGTATCATATCTACCCTCCATTTCCTCTTGCGAAATCTGCTGCCTCAAGTTTTAACCGGGTGTTCATTTTTTTTTACGTGGCTTACGTGCCATGCCTTTTTTTGTGCAGCTTATATCAGGAATAACTGCGAATAAACAATATATATTTTTTACAACAAATCTATATTTGAGATATTATTTGGAAGGAAAATAATAAGATTGTTATGAATGGTAAGATGGGGGAGCGATGGTTAGTGAAGGAGAGATAAAAAGTTGAAGGTTCTTTAAAGTCAAATATTGACTTCCTCTAGAAAAATGAAGAAGTATAGTGAAGCTACAACTGGTTGGTAAATCTTTTGAGTTCTGACAAGAGACTGCAGAGTTGCAGGAATATGAAATGTTAACTTTAAACTTTAAATGGTTTTTTTTTTGTGTGTGTGGGGAGTTTATTGAAAATTGCCACACACCCTTAAACCGAGATAATTTATCTCTCAGATTTTTAAAGTTTATATGGACATCCATCAATTTTGGAACTCGTTGTAAATAGCTTCTCATTACAAATTAGGAAATATTAATTTTTTCAAATTGAATAGTTAAATCAATAGAAACCTTATTAAGAGATACATTTTAAAATGTAGTTTGAAATTATAGTATAATTATTTTGACCGCTATATGATAAGTTCAAAATTAGTAGAAACAATTTTTTATAAAATGCAAACTTATTTTTTGCGCTCAACATTGTTAACACTTTTTGTATTACTCTCATTGTTTTATGTTACCTATTAAAAGTGACAGGTACCTACAAATAATATAATGCTACACAATGTTAATTTTTAAAATATTTTAGCTGTCAGACTATTTAAGCTCTTCCGAGGAAAATTGGACTGTACAGTACATGTATTTCTACAAGTTCGACACCTTAGCTCAGTCAGTAGCGTGTCTATCTATTGTGTTGAGAGTCCCGGGTTCGATTCCCAGGTTGATTCCAGACACGGCCGTAGCCTTTTTATCATTGGTAAAATGTGGGTTTACCCCTTCATAGTGATGAATTAACGACAAGGGGGCTGGATGTTGGTTCTGTTCTAGATTTAACTTAGTTTATAAGTCATATGCTGATATAATCAGTCAGTTCAGAAAATGTACTTTAAATATCTAAATTTTATATATATATATATAAAATTACTACAATCTGTGTCTGGCGCTGCCCGGATAACGTTGCTGCTCTCATGACCAAAATTATTTGTATTTAAGGTTGACATTTTTATTCGGTTATTTTAAACTTTGATATGAAACCAACACTACTAATCTACATCCAGGCCAAATATATTTTTTCTAACACTGCGTCCTACTACCTGTTTGGGTTATACCCATTTGTAATAGTTAAGCTAGCGTGCTATGAATGAGTAAAATTTAATTTAGAGCAAAACCATTTAGGAAAACCACCCTCTGTACACCCAACTGGGACTCAAACCCCTATATCCCTGTCATCAGCAGTCTAGGTTATTGTGAGAGGGACGTCTTGGCCCATGCGGCCACAGAATTGGGTTAGTCTATGATTATTCATCGGCATCTTTATGAAATACAATTAAGATTATAAAGTAACTAATAAAGTTAATATGATTGAGGTTCTTCAACTTGTAAGGAAAAATGGTGATAACCTCATCTTTCCTGCAGACCTTCTTATCTTGGTATTTTTTTAAAAAGTATTACATTATATCCTTTAAGCTGTGCTGAAAATTAGACTGACTGATGTTGCTTCTATCTTTTATGTTGTCTACGTCATTTCCGTCACGAATCGAGGGCACCTCACAGGATTCTGACGCTACCCCTGATATAATATTTTCTAGTTCTTCCTGAAAGAGAGGGTTACATAGTTGTGTACTGTAGTTCCAATCTAACTGAAACTTTAACCACACATAGGCACATAGAGGGCTATCTATATAGTCTGCGAACAGTTTGAAAAAAATATAGTCAGGTTTTATGTTTATTTAAAAGATTTGTTTGTTTACGGGGAAACTCCAACATTTTGTACATTTACCCTAATGCCCCAATGATTTATTTCATTGTCAAGCTGACTCATTGACTTTTTCATAAACACACTCACTCATTCGCTAACTGAATGAATTACTTACTCGCTAACCCATTTACTCATAGACTAAATTATTCACTCATTAGCTCATTCACTGACTGACTGACTAAATTATTCACTCATAAAATCATTGATTCACTTAGTAACTGAACTACTAGCTTGTTAATTCTTTCACTGATTAACTAATTTACTGACTGAATTACTCAATTATTAAATCATTAATTCACTGACTCACTCACTCAATGACTCATTTACTAACTGACTCACTTCTTTACATATTATTATTTCATTAATCCAATGACTCACTCATTAATTCAATGAAACACTTACTCACTCATTTCTCACATTTATGACCAATACCAACAACTTACTCCCTTACTCATTAGCTCAATAATTCAATGACCCACTTAATCACTCATTCAATAATTCTCTCACTTACGGGTTAAGTAGCCTTCCGATGAATGTTATATTTCCAAATTAGTACCACAAACAACCAACCAACTGAAGCTTATGTTTTAAAGTTTAAACCTACAATATTATTTTTAACACAAATGCTATCGACAATAAATAAATAAATGAACGTCCACCCTATAAGCGTAAAAAAGTTCTTCGACTTCTACCAACTTTTAAGTCTAGGATACATCGAAAGTCATTTCTCGTGAATGCAAGAAAAATCCTTAATTAATCTGCCAATATATTATTTATGAAAACCCGCATAGGTGACGTAGTTAGCTAATGCGCTGGTTTCGTGTTGAGCTAGACTAACGAGGACGGGGAGATCGAGGTTCGAATCTTGTTCGGGTGAACTGGGGTGGTTTTTCCTAAATGGTTTTCCCCTCTTACTCCACGCAAATGTTGGCTCACTTCCTTTATATTCGACTTTCCCAATTCCTAACCCATTAGCGTAATTAGTACTTAAGCATACAGCCCGATCGGGTAATAAGACGTGGTATTATTATTATTTCCGAAAAGCGTTTTCACACACACACACACACACACACACATACACACACACATACACACACACACATAACTGGAGCTGGAGATCATGCAAGTGTGGTCAATATTAATTACAGCAAACGTCAAGAATCATTAATGAAGGGTGGAAGGGGATGTGAGTAATGGTGTTTTCGCGGGTTTTTTTGTCCAAAATAAATAGAATATTGCTTCGGTAGAAACAGAGTTTAATTTTCTTCACATGGTGATATTAACAGTTGTTGAATATCTGACATGAGCAGAGCGGCATTAGACGAGAAACTTTTTTAATGAAGAGAAAAGGTTGTTATTATTATTATTATTATTAGCACCGCGTCTTACTACCCGTTCGGTTTATACGCACTTACGCTAATGTGCAATGTTAGGGTGATTGTGAGATGAAATGGAGGACCTACAGTTTAACGTGGAATCCGAACCACGGTGGAGGCCTGGCATTCCTCACATTCACAAGTTGTGATTAATACACATCTTGTCAGAGGTGAAGGAAGGGTTTGGCATTCAGATAATTCTGTGCCGGGACCGAGGATTGAACCCCGGACCCCAAGCACAGAAGTCTGACACCTAACCCCTAGACCACCAGGTCACCCGAAAAGGTTGTTAAATTTCAGGGAATTTCTTAGAAGATATCATCATGTGAAGAAAATCAAGCTCTTACGTTTCTACTGGAGCCATATTTGATTTATTTTGGCCAAAAAACTGTTTTGCTATAAGAAATGCAAAAAAAACAAACAAAAAACACTGGCCTTTTCTCTCGTCCCCTTCCCACTCCACCTTAAAATATGTGTCAAACTATTATTTGAGGTAGCAGTCGAATCCCTCGCAAGAAAGGAATAATTTTTTTCTCTTTCTCTCTCTCTTTTCCCGCCAAGATTGGCGTTTCATTTGTTTGATTACCGTGGGGTGGCTGAGTACTTAGACTGGTGCACGTGGTGGGAATGTGAACTTGGCTTCGTCCCCACAAATATTGGCGGGAAAAACAGGGCGGGGGAGGGGGGAGCGGGCGACTTTACATTACTGTACGGTAATCTTATCTCTTTTTTTAATACACATTGTCATGCACTTTATTATCGTCATCTTTCCCACATTATTTTTTAGAAAGAAAAATTATATTGTTAAAACTAGATAGAATGTTGTGAACTTTTTTTTTTGGTGTTTGTTTCGAATTGGATATTAAAATTTAAGCTAAACGTTTAAAAAATACTTTTAAAAAGGTAAATGGAAATATTAAAAAAAAAAATTCAACTTCTTGAAACCCAATTCAGTGGCAGAATGGTCTAAAGCTTCACTCTCATGCTAGACTGGCCTGCTGAAGATGGGAAGATCGGGGTTCGAGATCTGGTTGTGTACACTGAAGGTGTTTTTTCCTAAGGGGTTTCCAACTCTCCTTTCACAAAAATGCGAGTAGATTACCTCTAAAATGCTTCCATTCTCATCCCTACCGCATTAGGGTAATTATCGTGCATGCGTAGAAGCTGAGCAGGTAGTAAGACGCAGTTATAAATGAAAAAAAAAACTATTTGAAGACGGTTGCGTTTGACAATTTAAAAAGCTATCAAAATATTTGTTACGTTCTCGCGATCCTTTGGAGAGAGGAGTTATTGTGATCGTAAGAAAAAATTATAATCCTACGTTTAATCATAACACCCTGAACATTAAAAAGTGGTTTTCACAATGCCGTCTGTCTGTTTATTACTCGGTCTAGAGCTAAAACTATTTTACCGATCGGACTAAAACTTTGTATTTAGGGGTTTACTAAATTTCTCCCGTTTTGTTTTGAGGTTATCTCTCTAGCCCTATAACTAAGGGTAGTTTACTTAAGAATTAGAAGGGGTAATTTTTTTTCTTAGATTAATACATATAAAATAACTAAAAACATAATTATATTTTTAGCACCACGTTTTACTATCTGTTCGGGCTATACGCTTATGTACTAATCACACTGATGGTTTTATGGATTAGGAAGGCTATACTTAGAGGAAGTGTACCTGCACTGGCATGGAAGGAGAGTGGAAAACCATTTAGGGAAAACCATCCTCAGTACACCCGATCGGGATTCGAACCCCTATCTCCCAGTCACTGGCAGCCTAGTCTCACACGAGAGTAGAGATTAGAGAGTTAGACCATGCGGCCAATGAAGCGGGTCATAGTTAAATGTTTATTAGTGTTGACAGCAAAATATTTATTTTTATTTTCTGAAAAGTAATTTCTACCTGAATCCTACTATAAATAGTATTGTTTCCAAATTAAATTATTAATTTGATGCAGTCAGAAGAGTAAAACCTTAACTCAAAATGTAACACGTATACCTATTGAGTTAAAGGTTCCTGATTCGATTCCCGGCATGGCCGAAAAGTCTATCCTTGATGAAATTGGTGCTAGATTATA
The DNA here is from genome assembly GCA_902151455.1 of Timema bartmani. Lineage (NCBI taxonomy): Eukaryota > Metazoa > Arthropoda > Insecta > Phasmatodea > Timematidae > Timema > Timema bartmani. The sequence continues at coordinate 60,444 of CABFWB010001077.1, read as the reverse complement.
ATTCGTGTGCTGATATAATCAGTAGGTTTATACAGTTTAAGTTCAATACCCAAAATAAATACTGGGTACAAGTTTTTAATCTAAGCATCACGATGAAGATAATAAATCTGTATCTTTATTAGTTTATTCTTCCGACAGTAGTTTTTGATAAGCTTTTGTAATATATTTTACTAGAGGCATTCAACGTATAAATTCTAAAACAACTGATTAAATCATCACATCCCTTACAACCAACTTAATTGGAACACAGCCACAAAATTCAGTCAGCACCTTGAAAGGGAAAAAACTCCAATTCCACTAACAATACATTTTTTTGGTCACAACAAGCATCGAACTCAGGGAACTTAGTTTAATAAGCAGTCTTGCTACACACTAAGCTAAGGTATTGAGAAAATATACCTAGACACAAGAATCGAACACTGGAGTGGCAGTCATCCTCAACAAATGGCAATTGTTATATATTCGATATATTTTATTCTAGTCATTATTATTATTATTATTATTATTATTATTATTATTATTATTTAGCACCGCGTTTTACGATCCGTTTGGGTTATGAAAATGTAGGTACACTTCCTCAAAATTCAACCCTCTTCACAGTAGAGTAAAAAATACATATACGTACAACCCAAATGGATAGTAAGACGTGGTGCTAAAATAGAAAATATTTTGTGAAACTGGTTTTGAAATTATTTTTAGCGTTTTACACATTTTCAGTGTAATATAATATTTTGTTATGTTTCATATCTTTTAAGATTTTTTAAAATATTGATTGTGGTATTTGGGGTTGATTAGGGGGAATGACTCCTATGATCCTTCTCCCCCTAGGTACGCCACTGCAAGGTAAACTAGGTTAACTCGCAAGTACCGACGCTAGGCCCGGCCTAACATCCATAAAACTGATCCCGCAGATTACAGCCGGGGTTTAATCTAGTCTCAACATGCGGAAGTGCTCCAAATCGTGTTACCAGTTAAGTAAAGAAATACCGGCGTGGGAAATGGTCGAGACACAACGACAAAGAAATCAAAATGGTGGAAAAGCGAACTATGCGGAAGGCTACGACACTCGAGGGTTGTACGGAAGAATTTAGAGCTCTACATGCTAGTATATAAATGCCTATGCCGAAACTAGAATGCATGTTCTGATGCTTCCGGAAGTGAAACATTCTGTTTCATTACCCGCCTGGGTAATACTTATGCGTATTCATTACACTACTGGGTTAAGGTTTAGAAAAGTTTATTTTAGAGGATATGTACCCGCATTTGCATGGAGGGAGAGTGTAAAGCAATTTAGGAAATAAACATTGACGATAGATCCAACCAGAATTCAAACCCCTACCTCATCATCACCGGGAAACCAGGATAAATTAGCTCGACATTTAGACCATGCCCATTGGGTCGAGGACAAATTAAATAATGAACCGATACTTCAGCTCACACCATGATTTTAACTGTTCCTTAAAAGGACGGGTCACCGCATTCCACCTACTATACCTGAAAGAAAAGAAAAATATTTATGTCCTTACTTTCTTATTCTATTCGAAAGCTATTTGCCGCACTTACAAAAGTACGCTTCCTATCCCTATCTTGAGCTAGTTCTATCCAGTCCATCTCATTACACCCTATCCCTATATTGAACTAGTTCTATCCAGTCCACCTCATTACACCCTATTTCGTTCAGGTCCATTATAATGTTATCCTCCCATCTGCGTCTAAGTCTTCCCAATGGTCTCTTCCCATTGGTTTTACCAGTCAATACCCTGAACACGGTTATAGAATCTCCCATTCACACCGCATGTCCTACCAACAGTAATCTACTAGACTTGACTATCCTAACAATGTCTTGTGATGAGTACAGAGTATGTAACTAGTCACTATGCAACCTACTCTAATCCCCAGTAGCCTAATCCCTTTTTAAAACCAAATATCTTCCTAAGCACATTGTTTTCGAACACCCTAATATTTTTCATCATGTATAGGATGAGACCACGTTTCACGAGTAGTAAACACAAATTAAATAAAATCAATGTAAACCTAAGAGTTTTCCAGAGATATTTGAAATCGCATTAATATACGGGGAATAAATGAGTGTCTCCCACGAGCCACTGACAATCAGCATCTCGCTTATCTGAGCAGGACTTTGGAACGATTGTGGAATCACCCTGGTTCTATCACAAAGCTCCCAAGACCCTTGGATAAATAGGATTAATGAATCCTTGTCGTGAAAGGACTGCGCAAGCTTCCGGAAGTGTTCCTTGGTACGTACACAGCAGGTCCAAATCTTCGTGCAGAGTTATGTTGAAGACGTCCTAGGGCGCATCCACATTGATTCTCAAACACTGGTTCTAAAATGGAGGAAGGATATAATACCTTTCCTTTCCTTCCTTTGCATCTTTCTACTCAAACTCAAAACTCAAGCCCATCCCCACCCTCACTCAGCTCCTTAATACGCCTTTTACCAGTATCTTGGATCTACTATTTTTTTCTATATTTTAAAGTATTCAACGTGCACTTTCTGAACCGTCTTAAAAGTTAACTTAAGCCTAGAACATACACAACACTCAGCCCTTCTGCATCAATTCATCACTGTGAAAGAGGAAACCCAAATTTCGCAAATGATACATTTATTGACCATACTAGGAATTAAGTCCAGAACGCTCAATTCGAAAGGAAGACACGCAACAGAATGAGCCAAGGTGCCGACTCTTGCATCTCCTGAAAAGAGTGATCTTGGATCTGTGCTTATATGACGTCTTCAGGCGGGACTTGAACACTGGACTTTCATCGAGTGAGGCCCTCATCGGGAAGTAGACCACGATCTTAATGTGGGGATGTAGGGAACACGATAAAAGGGCAGTGTTTTTACAGTAATATTTTTTTGCCAAAATAAATCAAATATAGCTTCAGTACAAACATAGAGTTTAATTTTCTTCACAAGGTGATATCAACTGTTTTTGAATATCTTCCATGAGCGTAGCTGCATTAAATGACAATATTTTAAATAAAAAAAATGTTATTAACTTCTAGGACACGCTAGACAGATATTCAGGGAATGTTGATATCACCATGAGAAGAATATTAAAATCTATGTTTGTATTGAAGCAATATTTGATTTTTATTTTGAGCAAAAATAATTTTTTATTTAAAAATTGCAAAAAAATTAACCTTTTTTCACGTCCCCTACATCCCCACCTTAAAGACTACTTTGCCATCGAAAGGACTTCCAACATCCAGATTAGCTGTCACATAGTCTTTAAGACAGGCGTCGGAAACCTTCTTTGGTTCCCGATCGACTTATAAACTTATCATTCTCCACTCTAATTTTGCTTCTCTTTTGTCCATATATCTTATATTATTCCTTAGAATCAACCTTTTTCAAATACTTATCTCCCCACCCTTCTAAAAAATATGTACAAAATGTACATTTAAAAAATTAGCAATTTCATTTTATTAGAACATTACCGATTGTGACCGATCAAGGTTATTTTGGTCACACTCAAAAATTATCTTAAAGTACTTAATATATTTGCGAATTGTCGACCTCAGTAGTCTTGGTTTAAAGTGCTTGCCTCAGGACACGATGCTCATGAGTTCAAACCCAAACGGGGTCGACGGATTTTTCTTGAGTGATAAAAATCTGTAGCACTACTTCCTTCGGAGGGAAAGTAAAGCCGTCGGTCCCATGTCGATTGGGGCATGTAAAAGAACCCTGGAATGTTTGTGAAAATACCTTTGCAGGCAAAATTGGTAGGCCCTTTCGCAATAAGCTCACAGAAATACTCGTGTGCTGATATAATCAGTCGGTTCAGAAAGTATACGTTAAATACCTCAAATAAATAAAAAATAAAAATATATATTGTATATGGTATAAAATGTATATATATATATGTGAATTTTAAGACTCAAATATTGACTTTTAATAACGATATAGTTTTCTTACGTCTCGAGATTGCCCAGTCATTCGTGATCAACCAGTTGCCTAAACCTGGTCTAAGGTGTCAGGCTCACCATGTAAAGAATTACCGGTGACGGGGGAGTTTTATTTTCGAATATTGATTGGGTTCACTGTGGCACATGGGTTTTGTTACTGTGGTTTTCCCATCCTCTTCTCACGCTAATGCGGGTTCATTTCTTTAAGATACGCTCCTCACTTCACCAGATATATTATACCGTTTAGTTACCTTTAAGATAAAGCATATGGGATTAAAAAAATTAATTTTCTTACACCATAAATGTTCGTTTATTTTGTAAATGAACGCACGATTGGACATAAGGAATGTTGTTAAAAATAAAGAATGGAGGTAGACATGTTTTCCTCTTGAATCGACAAGCCGAAAACCAACAGAAAATATATTGAACTCCCTCTCAATCATAAAATAAAAGTGTCAGGGGGGGGGGGAAGATATAAAAATGACGACGTGTAGTTTAACACAACTTAAAACCTCTATAGGCCATGTATCAGTTTTATGTGTCTGTTGGAACGATTTCAAAAAAAAACTTTTCCTCAACCCAAAGTAGGCCTTCTATTCATAACACAAATCAAAGTTGATTTATAATAATAGGTTTGGATTCCAGTTTAAAATTAACGTTTGTATTGCCAGTTATAAATAATTCAATATTCGAAAGAAGGGCCCCTTAAATGACAGCTGGAAAAGTTTTTTTTTTGGCACCACGTATTACTTCACGTTCATGCTATACACATGTACTAATTACGCTAATGTGTTAGGGAAGAAGAGGGTTGAATTTAGAGGAAGTGTACCCACGTTAGATAAGAAAGAGTAAAAAAACATTTAGGAAAAACCACCCTCATTACACCCAACCCGAATTGAACCCTGATTTCCCTGTCATCGGCAGTCTAGTTCATTGTGAGTGTGACGCCTTAGACCATGCAGCCAACGAAGTGGGTCTGGAAAATTTACTGGATATACTATATAGGCCATACTTTAAGGAATTCAGACGCCAAGCCATATGATCTGCAGCTATAAATAGATACTATCAATAACTATAAAATAACTAAAGAAATAGTAAAACATTATCAATTTTGGCCACAAAAAAGTTTTTTTTTATTTCTAAATGCCATTTATTTGAAGATTAGACTAAATATAATGCCCCAAATAAATAAATAATAAGTGTTATCCGCGTCTTTATACCCGTCCAGGCTATCTGCATTTTGAAATATTTGGAAAGGAAGAAGGAACAATCAATGTTTAAAAAATGTATTCACGTTTGCACGAAAGAAGAGTAAGATATACTTTAAGGAAAAGTACACTCGGTCGGCATTAGAATCCTGGTTTTCCACATTGCGATATTCACAGTGTTTTTATCATATCTTTTTAAGATAAGTACGGGTGTGTTTTATTTTAACTTCCTTACTCCTCCTTTCCCATGGAGGGTTAATTCATGGGATTGAAGGTAACGCGAGTTGAGATCAATATTTTTTACAATTTCTTTAAAATCAAAATAACCTTTTTAAAAATAAAATTTATTCCGTAGTTACGTTTTGTTTGGATGCCTGCACAACAGCTATTGAATATCTGTCATGAGCGTTGTGACATTTTGACGGAAACTTTTTAAACCAAGAGAAAAAGTCATCTGCTTCGGTGGTCGAATGAATTAAGCCCTAAGGTGTCATCTTGCATTAGACTGGATTACCGATGACGGGGAGCTTGGGATTTGAATCCCGATCGGGTAATAAATAAGATGCTATTAAAGTTTTGTTCAAATCCCATGTTGCATCTTATAGATACTCAAGAACCGTTGAGAATAATATATGAAGAAAATTAAACTAAACATAAATTAATAAATATCAACCCGCAAGGTGTAGATAAATGTAATCACGGGAATGTCCCTATTGAATAAATCCCAGTTCAATTAATATAAATTAGTAGAAGTCAACCTTGGCGGTCTTGGGGTAAAGTGTTCACCTCAGGACCCCATGTTATTGGGTTCAAACCCAGCACGGGTCAACGGATTTTTCTTGAGTGATAAAAATCCGGAGCACATATTTTCTTCGGAGGGAAAATAAAGCCGTCGGTCTCATGTCGATAGCGGCATGTAGAATAACCATGGAAGTTATGTGAATATACGTTTTCCAGCAAGTTGGTAGGCCCTTTTGTTCTCGCTCATAGAAATTCTCGTGTGCTTATATAATCAGTCGATTCAGAACGTGCACTTTAAACAACCTTAAATAAATAATAAATTAGTTGAAAAATGACACCTGGACATGGATTTACGGTTTGATTCCCACTTTTCATTAATTTAAATTTATATCCACCGAAGCCATATTTGATTTATTTAGGTCAAAAGCTTTTTGTTATAAAAACTTCAAAGGAATTTAATTTATCTCATGTTTCTTTCCAATATACCTTAGAATCGTTGTGTTGAACGCACCCAAAAAAAGAAGGAAAAAAATATAATTCACTTTTTTTACGTTGACTCTTGAACATTTTTCAGTGTAATATATGTTCATGTACAAACATTTTTATTTAGGCTACAAAGTACCCACAAAGTCTGGAACCAGATAGAATATAAAATAAACATCTCTGCACTGATCTACAAAGAGCGTCAACCTTTTAAACTTCAAGGGCCACTTGGAAATTTAATTTATTCCATTAAGTCGCCCCGTAATAATTATTAATGTGGACATAAGATTTGTTTTTTCTGTTGTTAGTTCACATAAGGGTTAGTAATTTATCGTTCCCCGGTGCTTCGCGCCGCCTTATTACATTCCAATGTTCATAGGAACTAGCAGTTTAGAAAAGGTTACTATATAAATACTTTCAAGTATTCATACATCAAGTCATGTAATTTTCAGCTATATATTTTGGTATATATTATTAATACCCATGAAATAACATAGAGTTTATTTTAGCACCGCATCTTACTAACCGTAAGTACTAATTACAATAACGTGTTAAGGATGAGTAAGGTTGAATTTATATGAAGTGTACCCTCATTTGCGGGGAGTGTTTTAAACTTTTTTAGGAAAAAAATCCTCTGTACACTCATCAATCAAGCCGCTTAGAAGAAGTTCAGCTCTAACGCAATATTTAATTCTACTATGCGTTTTTTCAAAATATTGTTCACTCCAAAATAAAGTCCAAAGATACCAACAGTATTATTTTTCCTTAACAGTCCTATACGAGTTTTATCAATATAAACAAATGTGTGAAAATGTATCATTAGCTCATTTTAAATGACTTTTTAAACATATTTGCGGAGCTATGAAACTAGGCTTGTTGAAAAAGGGCTCTAGATTTAGCCTTCTTCCAACAAATACAATAAATTTTTGAGAGGCCCACAAGAGAAAATTTTAAGCTATTTGAAAATTAGCAGCGAGCTTTCCTCTTTACCTTAAGAGAAGAATTCTGAAAATTGAAAAATGACACCTGGACACGGGAATCGAACCCGAGACCTTTGACTTAGTACGCCAATGCTCTAACCACTGAGCTATCCAGGATTCGTCTCGTGCCCTGGGTCATTCTTCACTCATATTTTAAGGCAGAGTCTATGATGGACTGGCGGAAATCGTCGGCTACAAGTATGTGATTATATTAATATCACGAGCCATCGGATAACGCAGCCATCTGCGACTCGGTAGTTGGCTGTTATGCTGCCATTTGCACAATTATTAAATTGTACGGGATCGCACATATATTAAGAATTAATAGCCAGAGCTATTATTTATGCTTATTAGTAGGGAATTACTCCACTAGATATCATATTCTGAAAATTGAAAAATGACACCTGGACACGGGAATCGAACCCGGGACCTTTGGCTTAGTACGCCAATGCTCTAACCACTGAGCTATCCAGGATTCGTCCCGTGCCCAGAGTCATTCTTCACTCATATTTTAAGGCAGAGTCTATGATGGACTTAGCGGAAATCGTCGGCTACAAATATGTGATTATATTAATATCACGAGATATCAGATAACGCAACCATCTGTGAATCCTGGATAGCTCAGTGGTTAGAGCATTGGTGTACTAAGCTAAAAGTCCCAGGTTCGATTCCCGTGTCCAGGTGTCATTTTTAAATTTTCAGAATATGATATCTAGATGGAGTAGTTCCCACTAATAGCATAAATAATAGCTTTGACTATTTAATTCTTAATATGCAATCCCGTACAATTCAATAATTGTACAAATGGCAGCAATAAGCCAACTACCGAGTTGCAGATGGCTGCGTTATCTGATAGCTCGTGATATTAATATAATCACAAATTTGTAGCCGACGATTTCCGCTAAGTCCATCATAGACTCTGCCTTAAAATATGAATGAAGAATGACCCTGGGCACGGGACGAATCCTGGATAGCTCAGTGATTAGAGCATGGGTGTACTAAACCAAAGGTCCCGGTTTCAATTCCCGTGTCCAGGTGTCATTTTTCAATTTTCAGAATTCTAGCCGACGATTTCCGCTAAGTCCATCATAGACTCTGCCTTAAAATATGAGTGAAGAATGACTCTGGGCACGGGACGAATCATGGATAGCTCAGTGGTTAGAGCATTGGCATACTAAGCCAAAGGTACCGGGTTCGATTCCCGTGTCCAGGTGTCATTTTTAAATTTTCAGAATATGATAGCTAGATGGAGTAATTCCCAATAATAGCATAAATAATAGCTTTGGCTATTTAATTCTTAAGAGAAGAAGTTCGTAACTGTCTTTCCCCTCTTTCTCATTGATATACCAAAGGGTGTTTGTAGGTGAGAGGTGAAAGGAATTACAAGCTTAAACAGAATATAGAAGTAGTTCCAGAAAACGACACAGACAATTGTATTTTAATCTCTGTGCACTGACAGCGATCGATACTTTCTCGCTGACCTATGAAGTGGGACGGAATGTGTGTTTTTTTCACCCATCCTGGAGCTCCACGTTTAATTACATTAGTGGGCTAAGGGTAAGGAAGGTAGCGTTATTAAGAAAATCTACCCGCATTAACTTGTAAGGGAGAAAGGGTAATACATTTATGAATAAAACAAGGCAATACACCAAGCCGGGACTCGAACGATGACCTCGATGTTGCCAGTAAACCAGACTAGAGCAACCTGAACTTTAGTGCGCGTGCTCACTGGTGTGTGATGATGATGATGATACTACTACTACTAATAATAATATTGATAGTAGTTAAAGCACAAATGACCCATCTGGAGAAGATTTATGATCGATAAGCTTTCAAGCAATTCTGCTTAAAACACTAGTCGGGCGGGAACCTTTCGTTGTTGTTGGAAGGAAGGACTGTCAGAAAATAAACTATGAAGATGTTTAATGTCTGGCTTCAGCTCACCACAATAACCAACCACAGAAGAGAGAGAGAGAGAGAGAGAGAGAGAGAGCAAAAAAGTTTCAGTTGTTTGTCTCTAAATTGTTTAACACAGTAAATCTAGAGTTAAGACAAACAAAAACAAATTGTTTTCGGAATGTGTATACTTCTGTACCATTTTTTATAGGTAGGGCTTTTTAAAAAATAAAAACAAAAAACTTTTTTTTTTGCTCTAAAAATTGGCAACACTTTACTATTTTATTTGTTTTCTTTTGTAGGTATTTTATAATACCTATCAAAACTGACAGTTGCATATCACATGACTTGACGTATGGCTACGTAAAAATATATCTAGCAACTTTACTGTCAAATATGTCCCTTCTTATGAAAATTGGACTGCACCTTTCAAACACAGTCTGTAAAACTAGTGTAAGCTTAACTAACATATTTTGTGCGTATAGCCCGAACGGGTAGTAAGACGCGGTGATAATAATAATAATAATAATAATAATAATAATAATAATAATAATAATAATAATAATAATAATAATAGCAACTGACACATTTTAATTTATGATTTTACCCAAATGCATAACGTAGAAAGTTTTTCTAGGTTCTAATTGGGGTATTTAACGCTCACTTTCTAAACATATTGATTGTATCAACACTCGATTTACAAAATGACAGCCCAGGAAAGCCTAATCACATATCTCTATCGCGTAGATATTTGCTAAATGGATATCATGATGAACACGAATACAAATATTAATTATCCTGGTCAGCCCCATCTGAAATCGAACCAGGGTTCTCTAGACGTACAGTTGACCAATCTAAACACTTATCAGAGGGAAATTGGGCATAGACACAGATGTAAAAGCCCAAACGAAAATTAATCTCACATATTTATTTTTATATGATTGACTTGGGTGGTATATTAGTATCCGACACTCAAGCTCGATCGTTAGAGCATCTATACCCCGTCTACGATAGTAGTGTATGTGTCAACTAGACGAAGGTTCTTTATTGCAAACATTGGGTGAAGGTCATTAATGTCAATCTATTTATAAATAATTATGTGCTTAGCAATACTATAGTATCACCCGCCACGGTGGCTGCGTTTTATAACACTCTACTATTGCAGGAGACTAGACTGCCGATAACGGGGAGATGGAAGTTCGAATCTCGTTTGGGTGTATTGAGGGTGGTTTTCCACTCTCTCTATTCCTGCAAATTCTTATACACTTCCTATTAATATAACCTCCTTAATCCCTAGAACCATAGTGTAATTAGTACATAAACGTATAACCAGAACCGGTAGTAAGATGCAGTGCTAAAAAAACTTATTATCAATAAAAAATGTTATCAAACGCTTCTAATAATACTGCCAGCCAATGTTTGCAACTAATAATCTTCTTATAGATGTCACCCACACTCTTACCATACATCATAAACTCGACCAACTGAGATAAGGATCCCGGGGAGTGAATCCCATCATGGGCAAAACATTTTTTACTGTTATCATTGGGGTTTAACTTTTTCACAGTGATGGATTGAAGGCACAAGAACTAGGTGTTTTATTTGTTTTAGAGTTAAGTTAGTTTGTAAGTCATGTGCTGTTGTAATGAGCTGGTTCAGAAAGTTAAATGATATATTAAAATAAAATTGTTACGCCACACATTTAATTTTTCGTTAAACCGAAGGCCTCTTTTTACGTGGAAGTACTTTAAGTTCATAAAACCTCTTGGAGGATGTTAGTTTGAATCCAGGTATAATCCCATTTTCTTAGTTTTTATTTATTGCGAAAGAATGTGAGCCATTAACTTAAATAAATAATACTAAATTAGTAATAATAAAATGAAGTGTTTGTCTGTGTGTGCGATGCCCAGCCAAATCTAAGGCACGCGGAGATCTGAGATTTTTAACATAGGTGGACGAAAGGGGTTCCAAAGCACCTCAAAGCCGGATTTTAAAATTTTATTTAGCTTTTCAATTAGGTTATTTTCAACAAATTTTTGAAGAAAATATTGTTAATCTGGCTTAAAATTACGTTTCAGAGATAGCTGTGACAAAAATATGCCACATCCACCTCAAAAAAAATAAATGTATACGAGATCGACAAGGAGAAAACAGAGAAAGACAACATGTTTCAAAGATAACGTTTCATTTTGAATCTGTAGATGGGTCACGGGCAACGCCGTGCGGGATTGCTAGTACCAAATATAATTGGAAATTCTTAGGTCCAAAATATTAATAAAAGCATCCTCAAACTTAGTTTTGAATTTTGACTTATTTCGCTAGTAATGGGTTAGGGTGTGTTTTTGATATGCGCAATTTCAGTTCTAGCGAAGTCTTCTCCCTTCTGTTTTTTTTTCTATGTTTAGATTTTTACAAACATGTTTCAAAACGTGATTTGAGTCCATGGCTCTGTCAGGTTATCAGGATTTATTAACTCATGTTCCTTACTCTCCCACCTCTAGAGCTTCAAGTGGCTTGGATGGCATTTCCCTTATTTGCTGAATGCAGTCCACCACCTTGGCTCAGGTGAAAGCGCTATTGCCTAATTAACAGGCACTGCTAGACAATGCTAACTTATTCTGTTAGATTTTTTTTATTTTGTTTTTCACCTTATCTTACTACTATTTATAGATATATACTTCATTTACCCTGAAAGGTAGTGGTCCTATTTTGACGGACTATACTTAAGGTGACCATCCATCCCATATTTTACGGTACAGTTCTGTATTTGATAGTCATGCCCCATTTTATTTTACAAGTAAAAAAAAACACGAGTATATGTTCCTTTTTTACCATGTATCCCAGAAATGTCCCCTATTTTCAAAATTACATGGTGTGAAACATTGAAACTTCATTATTTTACAATATTTATATTTCTGAGTTTATTAAAGCATAGAAACTATACGATATTTTTGGTTATAATTTTACATGAACAGCCCTGAGTTTGGAATTACTCGTTGGGAACCCCCGAATTCTTATCTAATCACTGCTTGCGTTTCACTTAGTGGTCAGTCAGTCTGCCTCAAGATCACGATTAAATAACAATCGGTAGTAGTAATAGCAATACATTAATAATAATAATGATAATAACTAAGGGAGTAGGCTGAGTAGCCAACCTTTGACAAGTTGGTGTCCCGTATTTGTGTTATAATAAAATGGTCACCTTAACTATACTATGAACTATATCTTATAAGCTACGACATAGTGGAACAATGTAATGTAAGCTTGCTTCTTTTCAGGGTGAACTAAAAAAGGGTACGTATTTTAACTAGGCCACTAGTTTCCAACCTTTTGAAGGGTTTGACCGCCATTTTTGTCTTTGAGACCATTGCGAACTCTTGATAACTAACAAACGTTCATATCCTAGATTTTAGATGATTATTTTCACATAATATTACTACCCCTCCGGCGTAACCACATGTAATTACTCTTGTAGGGTAGGTCTAATTAGATAGGAAATGTAACTTTATTTGCGTGTAGAGAGAGAGGAGAAACCGTTTAAGAAAAATCAACCCCAGTCGAGATTTGAATCCTGACTTTATCACCTACAAACCAAACGTGCTTGACGTTAAGATTAATTATATGTACGTAAAGAGAATCAACAAGCCCAGAGACTTCTGTGCTGGGGGTCCGGGATTCGATCCTAGGTCCCGGCACAGATTTATCTGATTGCCAAACCCTTCCTTCACCTCTGACAAGACGTGTATTAATCACAACTTGTGAATGTGAGGAATGCCAGGCCTCCACCGTGGTTCGGATCCCACGTTAAACTGTAGGTCCTCCATTTAATCTCACAATCACCCTGCCTGTACACATTAGCGTAAGTGCGTATGACCCGAACGGGTAGAAAGACACGCTGCTAATAATAATAACAAGCCCAATGAGTATTTTAAAAGTTATTTCAGTATCGTCGGTTGCCCAAGCACGAGACTACTACATAAAACCAAACTAGCAAGCAACTGTCGCTGTTGGATAGCAAAAATTATCAAAGCAGAGTAACAGTTATTATAATTTTAACCACTTAAGTATTTAAAGAAAATTAATACCAAAGAGAATGATGGAGATGAAGTATTTAGGAAAAACACCACAAGAGAGACCTAGAAAGAGATGGGAGAAGCAGATAATATATGGTGTGCAAGTGAGAGGAGAAGAATGTAACCAATTAAAGGAAAACGAATGGTGAAAGGATATAGGAAGATGGAGGAATTTTACTAAACTTATTCGATTATATGCTGTAAACGATGACGATGGTTTTTAATTGAATTTAGAACCTGCCTATAATCATTATAATCACTTTAAAAAGTAAATATAAATCTATAATCTCAACAAGGATTGCGACCCTATCCAAAACACGCCGCAACTCACAGGTTGGAGATCACTGAACTATTCTAATGAGATAGGGAGGAAGAAAGTAGAATTTAGAGGAAATTAAGAAATGTTACATTGTGATTGTACTTCTATAAAATAATACACATAGCTTAAATATTACATAATAATTTTTATTTCATCACTACATGATTCAATAACTAATTTTGAACTTCACTATACATTCATGTGACGTTTATTCATTTTGGAGAACACAATAACATAAATAATAAACATACAAAAGTATTGATAGAATTGGTAAGCATACTCAAACTTATAATTTTGACTTACTATAAAAATATATATCATAATTTAACTGACCCATAAGAAACAGACCCTGTTTAATATAATATACTAGGGAATTTATAATTTAACAAGTTTATATTAAGGCGGCCATGTTTGAGATAACCATTTGTCATGATCTAAAATTAAAATTAAATATACTCTATGTGTCTTTGTCATCTCTAAGCATTTAACAATACAAACATAGAGATTCTTAACCTTTATTTTTTACACGAAACATACTGAACAGTCTATTTAAGAAAATATATTTTAGAAAGAACAATATTACTAACCTCATAAGAGAATTCTTATGGGAAAAAACCCTCAATAGATATATGAAAGGATTAACAACTAATAAACTCATTTTCCTTTGACATTCTTCAAAGTATTATATAAGCTAGCTTAGTAACACAATAGCTGCCAAAAATTTAAACGAAACATAAGTAACTATATCCACCAATTTTTTTAATAATATGGAGCTAACACATTAAAAACAAATGGTAGGGCAGTTATAAATACTTTATTATATTGTAGTATATTGTAGTTTGGAGGCATTTTCAAAAATCAGCTATCAGTAAACTACCCTTTTTTTAAGTTTTATAGGAAATATATATTTTATTTTGATAATCAGACTAAACACTCTTCAGATATGAATTTTTAATAAAATTGATATAGCCATTTTTTAAGAAATGACATATTTTCAAAAATTAATAAAATATAAAATACCCTAAAATGAAATTTTAAAAGAAAAAAGAACATAATGATGTAAAACATTATCCAAATACCCATTTTGAACAAAAACTTTAAAGCCAGTTTCAAACAATTCTACGTTTTACTAAATTAGTCTTAAGTAAACAACCTCTAAACGGATCTTTCCCCCTTTCACCTGTCATGTAAAACATTCCCCAGATAAACATTTTAAACCAAAATCGCTGTAGCCCTTTTAGTAAAATTTCATATTTATATAGTTATTAGTAAACCACACTTAATTTGAGAACCAGAATAAAAATAAAATATACCTAAAGTATGACCATATAATATCTAAATATTAAGTTTTGACGAGCATGTTAGCTGTCACGAGGCGAAACAGGATAAGTAATGCCATTATTAGGGAAAGGGTGAGGTTATATAGAGCACATGAGATAGTAGATAAAGCAACACTGAGGTAATATGGGAATGTAATGAGGATGGAAAAGGAGAGAAGATGCCAAAGAAAATGATGGAGATGAATTACCTAGGAAGTCAAAGAAAAAGATGGGAGACGCAGATAATAGAAAATTTGCAAGTGAGATAAGAGGAATGGAGACAATTAAAGGAGGAATAATGGTGGAAGGAAAGAGGAAGACGGAGGCATTTTACTAAACTGACCCGGCCACAGGCTGAGAACAGTTGATGAATATGATGAAAACATCAATAAAAATTGTTCGGTTGTAACCAATGCTATGGACAGACATGGGGACAAACATAATTGTGAGACTCACTATTTTGGGCTCGGGGGCACATAAAGCATCAACAATTCATCATATCCTCGATGTCGAGAATGTTAACTATATGAGAAAGAAGAAACAATAAATGGTCACTATTCATATATACTTTTAATACGTAAACAAATATAATACAGCTTTACTACAAAAGTTATCAAAACAATCTTATGATGCGAATAAACATCGTTTATTTCCACTATGCGCTAGTGGAAATATTAATTGATTTAATGATAGTGAATGATGAATATATCACATGGTTATGCGTACCCCAGCAGCATTTAAACTTCCAAATAATAATCATATTATTTACCTAGTTTGTAAAAAATCGTAAAATAATCAAGGATACCGTAAAATTGCTAAAGTAAAGTAAAATTCTGGTAGAAACAATCTTTTATAAAATACCAACTTTTTTTGTGGCCTACATTGATAACATTTTTCTCTATTATTAGTGTTATTTTATAGGAAGGCCTATTGATACCGTCTATCTAAAGTGACAGCTGAAGATCACATTAATTGACATATGAATATAACTTTTGTTAATGTCAGAAAATGTCTTTTCTACCAGAATCATACTATATATATTTTTTATTAGTTATTGATTCATGTGTATCACAAACTAATACGTGATAGCTATCCACAGGATCAGACCTGATAGCTGAATATTTAAATTAAGTTAAAAATGACAACATGTACACGGGAATTAAACCCGGGAACTTTTGCTTTGAGCGCCAATGCTCTGCCACTGAGTCATCATGGTTCGTCTCGTATCCAGGGTCATTTTTCACTAGGGTCTTGGGTTCAATTCCTGTGCCCAGGTTGTCATTTTTTCACTTGAATGAATATTTTAGTTAATTTTAAGGACAAATTCGGGAGGGCTGGCAACTATGTAAGACCAGCACATAAATTATATTTGACTATTCCTTTTGGTATGATGCTGTCCATTGCGTTTATTTACTTTAAAAAGCTAGTTCATACTAGTATATGGTACTTGACCTATATATTGAGTTACACTAAGTACCCACAAGCTATTCAAATGACTACACATAGTTTCAATTACTATGTTTTGTATATTTACGTTTGTACAGAATAAAAAACGTTGCTGGGAATTAATGTTTAAGATATTTATCTGGCACACACATATGCACACACAAACACACACACACACACAAAAGTTTCAAGATAAAACTTTTTATGTTACTTCAGTGCAATGTCATTTTAATGGTGATCTGTTTTATGTTGTGTAGAAATAAACTATACTTAGTTATATACAGTTCATCAAAATAAAAATTATATATGAGCATTTTTTTTAGAGTTCTATACTAGCTCACATAGTAAAATGATTGCATTAAAATAAGTGAAGTTGTTATGAACCGAATTAATGACCATAATATTGTTTAATTTGTTCTCCAATTCATGACAATATTTACGAAGGTAACAAATCGCATATTAACATTATTTACTACAGCACAAATAATACGGCAGAAAAAGTTGAGATTTATATTATCTCAATAATATATTCAAGTCAATAAATAAACAGGGGTGTAACAAATACTTAATAAATATCACCTATACTTGGTAAATATCCACATAAAGATATTTAGTAGGAAAAATATTAATTCCTACTTTATAACAAAGTTTTATAATAACTATTTTGTTCATAATTCAATGGTATATTGTTGTTTAATATTTCTATAAAATTAATAAATGAATTAAAAAACACGTTTAAAAAAATTTGCTCTAAAGTATTCGATCTAATACAGAAAAAAGACTGTAATTTATAAAACAACAAGGAAGTATTCAAAAAAGATAATTATAATATGACTGCTTTTACATTGGTAATATTTTTAGATGATGAATAAAAAACTAAAAAAACTAGTCATCTACGAAAATAGCTGTGGAGTTTTATAAATCTTACATTGTCTTACCTTTTCCTTTTCAAACTGCCCTTTTAAGCACTCGCACCTCTTAGCTCACGCTATTATTTGATTTATTAAATTCCAAGTTGTCAAATAAAACGATTCTCTAGAAAGCTAAAATTGAATATTTTCTCCTACTAATTTATTTGTATTGAGCTAAAAACACACCTATAAACTACATATTATACATTTAAGATTAGTTTTGTATAATATATAAGCGCACTGCTATCTTCATGGCACTACTTTTGAAATTCATGTCCGAGAACTCTTTGATCTGGGCGTGTAATTTACTTTATTCTGCCCAAAGGGTCTGTTTGTTCTAACTCTTTAGGGCCTATTAACCGTAGTTTGACCATACGGTCTCCGGAGACCCTAGTCCCGCAATTCCTCCAGAATTCCCAAACAGTGTCCTCTGTTGAATGTGCTGATAGGGCGGCAAGTACTGATGGTGCGGGTGACCCATGCTACCAGCGCTGCCATAATAGTTCGGCGTTGGCGTCATAATGTGGTTCTGGTACAACGCCGATGATGGGACTGAAGGATTCTGCTGGTACATATCCTTCTCGGTTTTTATCAAGGAGGAAGGTTGAAGTTCGTGATATCGTAAAGACGGTAAGGAGCTCGCGATCACGTCTTCTTGATTGGTGTAACCGTTGTAGGACGACGCGCCTAAGGGAGGGTTGCTCTCCTCGAGGCATTGCTTCTTGAGCTTAAGGTGATGCTGGTCGTTGTTGTTGTTGGACTCGTGAGGGTCATCGTCGGATTTTCTTCTGGCGTTATGGTGGATGGAAAGCAGCATGTTAGGGTGGGGGTGGTGATGATGGTGGTGGGTTTGAGGGGGTGAATACATGAAGTGATGAGCCACAGGAGGCTGTTGGCCCCCTGGTGGTAAGTACTGATCTAGCTCTGATCCATCCACTAAAGCCTCGTCTTCCTGCAAGATGATGCTGGGATCTCCTCCGCATGTTAGTTCTCCGACATCTATTCGACTCAGGTCGAAATTGTGGGAGTTTTGGTGGTGTGGGTGGTGGTGGTGGTTGTGACTAGCGTTTACGTGCTGGTGGTGATCCGCGGAACCTGGAATTGTAGGGGAGATTTTTAAAGTTATGACCCAAAAAATTCTGGAAGATTTTTGTCAAATGAATTGACACTGGCACTGTTTACAAACAAGTGTGTCTACACATGCTACGTATACAATAATCGTCATCGTGGCTCTCACCTGTTCCAGGACTCATGTGATGGCCCATTGGACCAAGACTCCCGGCTGACCTCTTATCACCACCGTTCGGTGTCGTGGGTGGCGTGGGGGGTCCATGCGCGCTGTGTGGGGACCCGGACATGCTAGAAGGTGAACGTTGACTTCCACTCATGGTATCTTCCTGCTTATATGATGGGCTGTGGACAAAGGGACTTTATTAATGATGCCACCAACCCTTTGTAGACACATAGCTATACTATTTTCCACTTTAAATGCTGTATGACACCATCCGCTTCAGTCATCTTGAAAAAAGCCCCAACTTCCTAAACTCGTGAATGTGACACCGTACTCGTGAAGCTGCTGGCCTTGTATCCTAAAGTGCGTCACCTCCTCCTGCGAGATCGATACCCCCCCTTCCCCTGAAGCTGTCTCACCTGAACTTGATGTCGTATCCATGGTGCTGCTGACCTTATATCCTGGAGTGTATCGTCTCTTTATAAGTCCTCATTACCTTTTTAACCCCTATAGTGCCTTACCTGAACTTGACACCGTACTCGTGGTGCTGCTGAGCCTGCATCCTGGAGTGCGGCGCCTCTCCCTCAACGCTAGCGGTACCATTACTGCCCCCTCCTGTCTTCACCCCTCCTTTTCGACGCCGCGGCTGGTACTTGTAGTCGGGGTGTTCTCGCTTGTGGATGACGCGTAAACGCTCAGCCTCCTCTACGAAAGGACGCTTATCCGCGTCGCTCAGTAGCCTGTGAACCAATACAAGTAATTTTATTTGTATACGTCGTATTTTACACTCCACCAGCGTAATATTTTCCAGCAAAGCTGAAATTTCACCTTAGGTATTTTTTTTCTCCGGAAAATGTTTTTACTATCTAAATGGAACAAATGCAATCAGGAGATTCCATAGATTAAGGTTTATACTTCAGCTAAATTTATCCTAAGTTTTTTTTCAGAGTATCTCCCTACCAGTTCAGTTCTTGCGCCTTCATATTTAAGCTACGCTAATATGGTTGGTACGAGAAAGATTTAGTTTAGAGGAAGGGTTCTCATAGGCGTGGAGGGAAATTGTCAAACCATTTAGGAAAAAAAAGACCCAATACACCAGGCTGGGATTTGAACACCGACCCTTGCGTCTCCGGCATAGCAAACTAAAGGACCGTCTACACGGAGCCGCACCGCACCGGCGTGGACGAATCGTCAAGAGAGCATCATTGCTCCGCACTTTTCCGGTGCGGTGCGGGCCGTGTAGCCACTTGCTAGAAAATGCGGTGCGGTGCGGGTCGGCTTCGTGTAGCCATACCTTAAATGAGATCAACATTTAGACCTGCATGGGTGTCTAAGACAGTTGTTTCCAATCTTTTTTCGGGTTTGACCCCGAGACCAACGTGACCCCTTGATAACCCACAACCAGTTATATCTTAGTTTTTAAATAATTATTTTCACTGAATGTTACTGCCCGTCCGGGATATCCTTATTTAATTATACTTGTAGTTTATGTGTAATTTAGAGATAATGTACCTTTATTGCGTTAAAAAAGATCACCCCAGTATCCCTGATCCGAATTTAAATCCTGATCTTATCAGCAACAAACCAACCGAACGTGACATTAAACCTGAGTGCTTGATTTAATTATTATAAATTTCCTCTGTGGTCTAGTAGTTAGAGTTCCTTGATACATATACAGAGCTCCAGGGTCCAATTCCCGGCGCTTCCAGAATTCTTTATCTGTGAACCAGTGGATCCGGAATGGGGTCAAACTCAACCTCGTGAGGACGAATGAATAAATAAATAGTGGCTTCGGTATATAAAACTGAGATTAACTGCCGGAGGGATCGTTGTGCTGACCAAATGACACCCTCTATCTGCATATGTTGGAAATATCATCGCTAGCGGTGGTGGCCTCTCGGTTGGTATAGCTCGCTTACGGACCCGCACCATGGAGTTTTTTTTTGTGTGTATATATAATGACTATACGAATTCGACTAAGATGTCACAAAACAGAATTCACGATCCCAGTGGATATTTTGTAAGTAATTCTAGCTGCGCCACTCGCCTGATCACGAGATTGCTACAGTAAACTCAGCAAGCAACACAAAAGAACAACCTAAGGCCGCACTATCTGACTGGTCGGTTCGGTTGCGGTACGGTAATACAAATACAGAGTGGATGATTGGCAGTCACACACGGGTCGGTACGCGCGGGAGCGGGGAAGCATGCTTTCGGCGTACCGCTTTGCGTTAAACTATTTCAGTCGCGGCTCTGCATTTGCCGAGTGTATATCTGTCTTTTGAACAGTTTAATTTTTCTTGTTTTTCATTAGGGCTCTTTTATGCACGCGGTTGCGGTCGCGGTTGTTGGGCCGCTGCGTTGTCTAACTACATTGAGTTAAATGGGTCCATTTATACACGCGGTAGCGGTAATCTTCCACCACGTTTTTTAATAGAGTCCAAAGCGTTCAAGCGGTTTCTAAATACATTGGCTGTAATGCAACCTTTTATACAAGCGGTAGCGGTCTGCCGTCAGCTTGCATAGTTGCCAACTGAACTGCACCAACTTCAGTGGTGCCCTCCCACGTGTGAGGTTGTGTTGTGTTTGAATATGTAAGAATTCAACACTGAACGTTTCATCGATGAGGTTAGAGAAATACTAAGTATATGAAACTCAGATCTCGGAACTGAGGATTTTTGCTAGGTTTGGTATCACTGCACGCCCAACTATTTCGCCTACAGTGGTAGCGTTTGAAAAACGCATATTATAATTGGTACTAGTGGATCCGCCGCGGCTGCTACCACCACCGCTGCCGCTTGCATAAAAGAGGCCTTAGGGCGGTCGACCGAGATGTACGTAGGCCTACATTTAACTTTAATTTTAGAAATTGAGAAATATCAATGCCTTTAAAATGATAAGCTTGCCGATTATTCTGGTAAAGACATAACTGAAAAAGCATGGAGGTAAATTGCCACTGATCCTAGTCTCATCCAGCCTTCTATTTCTAACATCTCAGTCTTCAAACTTCCAGTATTCATCCCTGTACGCAACTCAAGATATTAAGGAAGACGTTTAAAATGTCACTAAGTTATTTAATTTGTATAAATACCTTGATGTTATCACTCTCCTCAGCACTTACGCATTCCCTCATTGGTGTATTTTGTTTTGTAATAAATATATGGACCAATAAGCTGGACCAGTTATTGAAAAGTGTTTTTTGACATTCTGTACATTACAAAGAAATTGTTCATAATCTTGAGCTAATTCTCTTGCCACAATAAACAATCTATAGTTGATATTTTTCTTAATATATGGATGTTTCCAATAGCAAATAAAGATACAAAATAATATCCACCTCATCACTAGACTACATTTTCCTTGAACTACTGGGGGTACTACTTCACCAATCTGCAAATAAAAAAAGCCGATATCATACCGTCTCGCGTGAGAGCTTAGGGGCAGCAGTATCGCTTCGGCACTTATCGCACTGACTTCATACCACAACCGAACCGACCAGTCAGGTAGCGGCCTAAAAACTAACCTCACAGTTTCTATCATTTCAACAGTCTATAGTTTTATTTGAATTTTACACCTTCCTATAATTAATCAATGTACTCACTTTAAAACGTAAATAAATACAAGGATATATATAACCTCAACAAGCATTGTGACCCCCCCCCCGAAACATGCCTCGCCCCCGATTAAGATCACCAACTTAAGGTGGGGTGCTAGTGAGCACCATTTTAGTGCATTAATTTTGCAGTTTTTATAGCATAAATATTTTTTTGCCAAAATAAATCAAATATTTCTTCTATAGAAACATAGAGTTTAGCTTTCTGCACATGCTAATCTCAAGAGTTCTTGAATATCTCTCATAAGCATAGCGGCATTTGCTGACAAACTTTTTAAATGCAGAGAAAAAGTTGTCACTTAATTCCAGGACACCCTTGACAGATATTCAAGGACTGTTGAGATTATCATGTGCGGAAAACTAAACTCTATGATTCTATAGAAGAAATATTTGATTTATTTTGGCCAAATAAATGTTTATGCTATAAAACTTCGAAAATACTGCCCTAAACTCACGCTCACTAGCACCCCATCTTAAGGTTGGAAACCACTGGTATAGCTGGCATTAACACCGGACACATCAATTGAGTTTCATTTCAATAAAGTAACAACAGCCGTCAGGGTTCTCCGATCTGCTGTGGACGGATTATTTTAATAATTCAATAGAAAACCAAATTCTTTACGAATACATCCTCTTTTCCATTGGATTAAATGATTCAGTGGTTGAATGCTCTAAAGGAGTCACTCTAGAATTGGACTGCCAATGACGGGGAGACCGGGGTTTGAATCCCGGTTGGATGTCCTGAAGATTTTTTTTTTCCTAAATTAATTTTCCACTCTACCTTTATGCAAATACGGGTATGCTTTCTCTAAATTCAACATAACTCACCCCTAACACACTAGCGTAATTAGTACATATGCGCGTAGCCCAAGATACGCAGTTCTAATAAAAAAAAGAATTACATTTTATTATTAAATATCTGCTGGAAAAATTTTCATCGCATCTCACCCTCCCCATAGCTGGGCGCTAGTGTAAATTAAAAATCGTCCAAGTCAACATTCTTGCTTGTTCAACCCAATCATCGAGTTTGTGGCAAAGCCCCAAAAGACAGCTAAAATATTTTGAGATTTTTCTTTGAATCTATAACTCAAGATCTGTTTTTTTAAATATCTTAATATATTTTTAATAACATCGGGAACCCGGTTTTAATAGTTTTAGTAAGCGTATAACCCGAACGGGTAGTAAGAAACGGTGCTAAGAAATAATGTTTATACATTCACCGATTAACGACTTACGACTAGCAAAGCCAAAGCTCTACTTTAGACATAATAAAATTAATAGATGACGTTCGTAGTAGCTGAAGCACAGCTAACGGCGTCAACACCATTTTGTTCGTTTTTATATTTTTCTACTCTCTATAATAATGAATATAGTTTCATTTTATTATTATTTCTTTTCCTGTTTAGTTTAAATTATTTTCCCTCGAAAATAACACATGGGTCAAAAAATAAATCGTATCCAAGCAACATTCGAATACGTGATTTTTCAACTTTTGCGGTAACTTTCGGAATTTTTTTAATTTTTTTTAAAATATGGGAGGTATTTAACGTGCAATTTCTGAACTTACTAATTATTATATAAGTACAAGACTTATAAACTAGATTGAATCTAAAATAAATACAACACCCACCCAGCCCTTAGCCGTTAGTTCATCACTGTGAAAGGAAGAACCCATATTTCACCCATAATACATTTTTAGGGCATGTAGGAAATAGAACCCGGGACCTTTTGAGAACAAACTTATCACGTAAGGCAAGGACTTTCTACCCATCTATCTATATGCATGCATGTATACACGCACACACACTGTAGATTTGAATGGTTAATTTCTCAACCCACACAGACAATCACACTCCGCAGTCCTGGGAACACGTTCCAGGCCAATGAAAGCCATTTGAGGGTGAAGGTGGGTAGTTAGGGGGAGAGGGGGGGAAGAAGTCCTGCCGTAAAGAAAAGCATCTAAAGCTATTCGATAGCAGCGCTGTAAACCTCACCAGCGGTAAGCAAGTTGACAGATAGTCGTGGGTTGATATTATCCAGACCTGCTAGATTCACTCCTTCCTGAACCCCCCTTCTAGACCTACCATCGCCGGTACTCATCCGCACAAGGGGGCTCCTACATTGTCCGAGATGAACGTTTATTTGGACTAGATTTAATTAACTCCACAAGAGTGTGCGCTCCACG
Source organism: Timema bartmani (assembly GCA_902151455.1). Taxonomy (NCBI): domain Eukaryota; kingdom Metazoa; phylum Arthropoda; class Insecta; order Phasmatodea; family Timematidae; genus Timema; species Timema bartmani. Next base: position 36,109 of record CABFWB010001077.1, on the reverse strand, counting down.
CTCTGGGTTTATTTTCCCTTGCAACCTTTTTTTTTTTATCTCACTGTAGCAGTTTGTATGCACTTTTTTTTATTGGAGTGACTCATTAAACTTGGCCCACTATGTCAGCAAAGTGTTTCATCTTCGGTACAGTCAGTTGCCAGCGGTAAGTTGATACTGCACAGCCTAGGATACAACACTTATCGGTTAAAACAGGATTTATTTTTAGAAAAATACCTAATTTTTTAGTCTTTTTGAAGGTGGGGCCTACTTGGGGATTAAGAAGATATTTTGCGAAGTGGGTTGTATCTTAACTTGACGCACCTAAGCAGTCTAAGCACTATCACACTTAGACACCAATGTTCGAAATTGAGATGGAATAAAACGAGAAGTGGCCCTGCGAGGCCTCTTGTTTATCTACTGATAACACTCCCCCTCTTCCTTTGACGAGTTTACACAGTCACTATATTATTTTCACCCTGAAAACATTGACTTGCTGTTAAAAATTACCTTCATCTTGTTGCCTATTCTAGATAAACGTATGCTACCACGGACTTATTTAATCTACACCCTGACAGGAAGATTCCTACAGGCCATTTTCGTGACCAGGCCAAATAACCTAAGTTGTAGAAGATTTATAAATATTATACCTTTACTTTTATACCCACGGGCCCAGATATGATGTACCCCCTGCACCACCTCTCAAAGGGCCTGAGTGTAATACCTAGCACTTGTAAATTAAGTTTGTTGGGGTAAAATGGACATTCTTTTGTGTGGGCGGCAGAAATATTGTTGATTCAAGGGAGACTTGGAAGATGTAGGTGTTAATTAGATCTCCAAATGAAACACTCACCGCCATACCATTATACCATTGCTTATTTAAATAATTGGTTGCGTAGGTGGGAAGTGGGCTATGACAGGAATGTCCTCGATTTAATTAACACTGAGAATTAAAAAAAACTGGCCCAGACCACAGGTTGGAAACAATCATGGATGTAAAGTAAATTTTCTAATACCATTACTTATTATGACCTTTCTAAATTATTTTGATCATACTCAAAAATATTTGATAGTACTTGGTATAGTTGAAAGTTTATAAGACTAAAAGATCGACCTTGACTGACGATGGAGTTTTCTCACGAGATCAACTGAAATTTGCTGAGAGATCGATCTGCCGATCGCGATCGACTATTCGCCGACCCTAGGTCTAAGCCTCCAAGGCATCACTTTTGCAATAGACTGGGCTGCCAATAACGGGGAGGTCAGGGTTTAATCACGGTCGGGCGTACTGATGGTGATTTTACTACATGATCTTCCACTTTCGTTCCAAGCAAATGCAGGTACACTTCCTCTAAATTAAGCCTTACTTATCCCTAACAAATTGGCGTAACTAATACATACATATGCGTATAACCCAAACAGGTAGTAAGACGTTGATGACTGGCTGGATGACCAGTCATGACTCTTGTGAGCGCATCAGTGCACTGTCCACATTACAAGCCGCACCTCTGTTTATTTGAGGGCGCCAACATCCTGCCCGGCTGCCTACCTACCGTCCCTTCTGGACTGACAAACCTTCTACACTCAGCACAATTCCTAACAGACTGATTCAATTAGACATGGGTAGTGAGGGCAATTTTCCTTTTATTTATATTTATAATTTGATATATCACAAGATATTAGAGCTGTTATATCATCGGCCGTTCACAAGCTACAGTTTGTAGTTTTAAAAAGTTGTTCGCGAAATACCACTTGAATTTTAGTCTTTCTTTAGCAACGCTTCTTACGATTTATAAGCTTATGTACTAATTATGCCAGTGGTTTTAGAGATGAGGAAGGTTATATTTAGAGGAAGTGCACCCACAAATAAGCGTGGAGGGAGAGTGGAAAACCATTTTGGAAAAAACACCCTCAGTACACCCGAACGAGATTATAACCTCAATCTACCCGTCATCGTCAGTCTAGTGTACTGCGAGAGTAGCGCTTTAGATCATGCGACCACAGAAGTGGGTGTATTTTAGTCGTTCATTAGATCGCGAGTGACTTACAACATGAAGTTCAGCCGTTTCGTGTTCATGACCTACAACTATACGAGTGATATTATTTTTGGGACAATGGTACTTATTTCTTCAAGATGGGAGGTAATGAAGAGGGTGTACTACACATTCAGATTTTAATAGAAGATGCCTTTTAGAAAATACATTAATAGATTTTTGTGGTCAGTATTGATAACATTTAATTTATTATTAGTATTATTGTATAGGAATTGATATTATATATCCAAAGTGACAGCTACAGATCACAGGACTTGTATGAATACGTGGTATTACTTTTTATTTTAGATTATTATTATTATTATTATTATCATCACCACGTCTTACTACCCGTTCGGGCTGTACGCACTTACGCTAATGTGCAATGGTAGGGTGATTGTGAGATGAAATGGAGGACCTACAGTTTAACGTGGGATCCGAACCACGGTGGAGGCCTGGCATTCCACACATTCACAAGTTGTGATTAGTACACGTCTTGTCAGAGGTGAAGGAAGGGTTTGGCAATCAGATAAATATGTACTGGGGCCGAAGATTTTATTTTAGATAAAGCTCTTCCTTTTGAAATTGGGATGTAACCTATATGGTTTTATTGAGCCGGGGAAATATTAATCCATTAACTCGTTCTTAAGTCAAACAAGCCCGCCCTAGTAACTCGTGAGAGAGTGTGACATCACAGTGCAGTTTTCAACAATCTTCACTTGACAACAGTGAAATTGGGACCAATTAAATAGATTTTTTTTTTCAATTTTTAAATAACTTGGTTTACTTTTTTCTCACGATCGTAAAAGGTTTCTACTAGTTTAAATTCCACTATTTTCTAATAAAGACCAAATAGAAGCGCGTTACGAAGAAAATTTATTTCGTGGGAGAGGAGGCGAGCGGTTTGGTCACAAACTAAGAGCCCCCTTGATTTGAGTGATAGAGTTTATGGTAATGGTGGTAGACCTGTTATTGTTTAAATTAACTTACACTAATTAGGTCCCTCTTATGAAGCCCCATAAAAATCTGCATTTTAAATATATTGCAATCAATGACCGTGGTGAAATGTAGGTTTAACAACCGGGACTGGATGTTGTGCCTGTCCTAATCTTAAGTTAAATTGTAAGGCATATGAAGCTACGGCAGGTCTAGTAGACCGGTAGTGGAAAATATATGGCTTCAACTGACCCAGGCCACAGGATGGAAACATTATTGGATGTAAAGTAATTATCAATGACCACACATTTTAAAATAGTACTTATTTTCTAATGAATGTAACCCCTTTCCTATCAGTGGTAGAGGGAAAAATATGTATTGACCCAAAGGGGGACGTTTGACCCCTTCTTCCCCACCTTCAGTATCTTCCCCCCTACTTCCCTAAACAATAAGACATGAATGGGAAGCAAGTATCAAACCTTGATACTGTTAATTAGTCATTAGTTATAATGATACAATAAATGGCACAATTTGATTTTGTAAACATAATACTTTCCTTATCCAGATAAAGTATTATATAATTAAAAAAAACAGCAGCAGATTAAAATTGAAACGCCCTGATAAGATCATTATTTTGGTCCATTGTACAAGTCTGTACCGTTTGTTCATTGCCGAGTGACTGGCATTGAATTAACGTCTTGTAAGTTTCACTCGCTTCTAAGCGGTTCCATTTGCATTATTTATTCTACAGCACTACTTTTTTTCCCCCCAAGTATATCCTACATGGTCTAGTAAAATACTATAAAGGTTTTAATTACAAAATAAAGGTTCTCACGTACATTTCTATTTGAGTATCGTGCGACTTTAAAAATAAAATCGTTTGTAGAATGATTCTTTCCTTCTATTCACTAGTTTAAAATATGGCAGTCCAATATTCATCACTCTAGCTTTTTAAATTATTTTCATATTCCTATAAATTGAGTATTTTAGGAAAAATATAAGATATACATGTTAAAAGTTAGGGCACGCGGGCTTGGTTATTTACTCTCCTTTAAAACATATGTGGGTACAATTCCTCTAAATTATTTATTTAAAACATGAAGAAAGTAATTTTAACAATTATTCCTCAAGCGCAACACAACCAATTTTCATCATTAAAATAAAGCTTAACCACTAAATAAATACCCAAAAATTTCAAATTTAAAAATTACTCAAAGGGGAAGGGAAATATCAGTTTCAAATAACGACAATTTATTTCGACAAAAATTTTCTCGGAGTTCTACCAGACTAATTTTTTAAAAATACAAAATAAAATCAGTAACCTCGAAGTATATCATAGTAAAATTTACAATGTTCAATAGTGAGGCCGCAATCTGTATATAATTTACGTTATGAGGGGAATGTTTGGATGGTGCTAAAACAGGGTTTCCAATACTATAAAAAAAAAGTAGTTGAAATCTCTTTAAGAAACCGGTATTAAACTGTACATTTGCACCAACAACAAAAAATCACAAAACGTTTGAACTTACTTCTGGGCTTTACTATAAATAAACCCCGTGGCTTCAGGGTATTTTTCACCTGGATACAATTAATTTAACATAATATTGTATTATTATTATTATTATTATTACTAGCAGCACCACGTCTTACTACCCGTTCGGGCTATACGCACTTACGCTAATGTGTATTGGTAGGGTGATTGTGAGTTGAAATGGAGGACCTACAGTTTAACGTGGGATCCGAACCACGGTGGAGGCCTGGCATTCCACACATTCACAAGTTGTGATTAATACACGTCTTGTCAGAGGTGAAGGAAGGGTTTGGCAATCAGATAAATCTGTGCCGGGACCGAGGATTGAATCCTGGAACCCCGGCACAGAGGTCTGACACTTTACCCCTAAACCACCAGGTCACCAAATAATATTGTAGCTCAAAGTTAAAATCAAAAGGTGAATTAAAATTAGCTACTTTTTTCACTGAACCCATGATTCGATACATAAATCGTTTTCTCACATAATTTCTACCAACTGCGCCGACTGTATCAAATTATTCTCTCTTCTCTTATAATGTTGTGATGTTTTTGTACCAAGACGGATTACCATATTGTAGAACACACCACATGTAAATCTCGAGAGTAAGGAGAGGATCAGAGGGGGAGGGGTGGACTTTTTGAGAGGAGGCAAGCTTTAAAAAAAACACACTTCAAGTGTTCCAATAGCCAGCGTGTGTGTGGCCGCTCCATCTTCCAGCCATCAAGCTGCTCTTGATACGACGGCGCGTACTTTCTCTCTCTCTCTCTCTCTCTCTCTCACACACACACACACGAGACCGGACCAGGAAGTGGCTGGTAAACCGACGTATCAAGTGGAGGAAACTAGAGTGTATATACAATCAACTCACACAGATCAAGAGTTGGATTACAAAAGATCGCAGTCTCCTATAGCACATGGTCCTAAAGAGGAGGCTTAAACTATTTATTATCATTATTAGGAGTAGCCTTCCTTTTATTCTCACCCACACTCTTCGTTGGCCGAATGGTCCAAGGACAACGTTTTCCAAATTTGAGCCTTTGGGAGCCGACAGAGTTATCTAAGACTCCAAGAGGCAATTTTATAATATTCTTTATTTGTTTTTCACAATATAAAATTGAATCAGTAGTTAGGATTGCCATTTTAAAAAATATATATATACGGGATATTTTTCAAAGGTGCAGCTAGAAAAAGTGATTTTTGTCGTTTCATCGTCAATAATTTAGATCGTCAAGAAAAAATATTATATTTTATTATTTATAAAAATAACCACACGATTTCTAAAAAATGCACAACTTTTTGTTGTTGTTAGATTTTTGCCTTGTCTATTACGTTTCTTCAGAATTTGTGATATTTAGCAAAAACAAAAATGTGTAAGTTAATTGTTTAAATAAAGTGCAAATGTTTCTATATTAACACTGAGTTCTCGTAAGTAGCCATTCCATGCTTATTTTTTATTTTTAGTATAGGTACTGACTGTATTTTCAAAAATCTGGACAAATAAATAATCCGTACTGGGTCGATCCCCAATTAGTCCAAATTATTTACCCTCTATTGTACTTGTAAAATTTAACTGTCGCTATTAAATATTTATAGTATTAGTGTACACATTTTTATGATGGCTCCAGCATGTATTTTTTCTGGTGCAAGGGCTACTCCGGTATAAACATTTCTGGAACCCCGACAATGGTATTCAAACTTTTTGTTTGCGCACCTCTATATATAATTCCACCAACTCTATAGGTACCTCCAAAGTCGTTGGTGGATAGTGTAAATTATAAATATTCCATTATCTACATCTAAAATAAATTAAATAAGTTACATAAAAATAATGCTATATATATATATATATAATTATATATATTTTTAAATTGTACATAGCTACCCCTTAAAATATGTTGCGGACCCTTGAGGGTACTCATACCCCAGATTGAATACCACTGGTCTAAGGCAGGGGTCGGAAATTGGTAGATCTCGCATCAATTTTTAATTGATCGCGTAATAAAATTATATAGTAATTTAAAAGTCAAACTTTGAGTCCTGTAAATTCACAAATATATCAAATACTTTCAAATAATATTTGAGTGTGATATCAAAATATACATCTTATTTGTTACATATATTATATATTTTTCTAGAATGGTGGGGACATAGGTTTTTGGGGATGATTAGGGTACAGGGAAAAGTGGGGGTAGAGTCCAATTTTAACTCAAATTGAGCAAGTGCTTCCATCTGCTAGACAATCGGGGCAGGAAAGGCTGTATCGATAATTATCAAATTTTAGCGTGATTTAGGGATAGTTGTCAAGATGTTTCTTAGCCAGGTTATATTCCTCTACGACACAAATTGTTTCCAGAAAACAGAGGAAAATAAATAGATCGCCTAACAAAATCACTTAACTCAAAATCATGATGTAAGATTTTGTTCCGACTTTAATCATTAAAAACGGTAAAAAGTAATAAAAGGGGTTTCAGATCCCGGTTGGGTGTACTGATGGTGCTTTTACCTAAATATTTTTCCGTTCTACTTCAACGCAAATACGGGTACACTTTCTCTAAATTCAACCTTACTCATCTAACACATTAGCATCATAAGTACATATGCGTATAGCTTGAACGGGGAGAGATATATGGTGCTAATATATATATATATATATATATAGCCCGTTTCCGGCAATAGAAATGGAAACCATTATTCGCTGCATGCCTGTAGATCTCTAAATAAAATATATCTCTTTGGCTAAAAAATTATAACTCAATCTTTATTTGTTGGTGCGAACAAATCACATTTTCCTCTTTGGATGCTGGTCATACATAATACATCTAAGTTGAGATGCCTGGAATGGGGAAACATTTATTTTTTATTGGAATGTTTTTATCGTTAATTCGCATTTAAATCAATAATATTGAGCATAGTTCGAAAATTAAAAGGTTAAGTTGTTAAGTTCGTGAAAATATTATCTAAGTTTTGTTTCGCGCATGATAAAATGATCTTGAATAATGTTAAAAAATTAGCCATTTTAATTTTTTAAGTATGAGTTGTGGTGTTCAATATTTTCACATCATGGGTTTTGATGTTCATTTTATTCAAATAATGGGGTTTAATGTTCTATTTAGCAAATAGTAACACAATACAAATACATAAGTTAGTTAAACCACGTTTTCATTTTACCGCTTTATTTTGAGGATATGATATTTAAAAGTAATGTTTTGTGCATCCCATCTATCTTTTCACATTCTTACAGATAGATTAAGTTCAGTTAGGTTTCCATGTTGACAATTAATTTTGAGGGAATGATAATTATTTTAAAGTACCGTAATAATTGAGTCCCATATCTATATTTTCATATTCTCTCCATCAGAATCTCACACGCGCTTTCTCTCTCTCTCTCTCTCTCTCTCACACACACACACACACACACACACACTATCAAACTCTCTAATATAATATTTTCTCACTCTCTTCCACACTTCATCCCCCCTCACACAATTTCTCTCATATTATCTTTATTTTACTCTCTATCTTAAGCTCCCTCTCAAACGCTATCTCAAGCGCTCTCTCTCTCGAACGTTCTATCTCTTGAACGCTCTCTCTCTCAAACTCCCTCTATCTCAATCTGTCTCTCCACCTCAATCTCACTCTCTTACAAACTCTCTCTCAAACTGGCTCTCCTAATTTCTCTCTCTCTCTCTCTAAATCTAATTTTCTCTCTTTAAACTAATCTTTCCATGTCTAACTTTCTCTCTCAAACTTTCTCTTACACGCCCTCACATTTTTTCTCTCTTTCACATAATCTCTCTCCCAAAATTTTACACTTTCTCTTCCTCTATTTCTCTCTCACATACACATTCGCACATACTTTATCACGCATTTTCCCTTGTATAGTCTTTTTCTCACACTTTCTCACACATTCTTTCTCTCACACATATTCTTTCTCCTCCTACACACACTCATTTTTTCTTCTCCCAATATTTATCTCTCTAACACACATACTCTCACTATCACTCGCTCACACTCAACTCGATTTCTCTCAATTGCTCATTATCAGTCTCTTAAACTCACTTTCTCACACTCACACTCTCATTTTCACACTCAACCACACACTTACACAATCACACAATCAAACACCTACTCTCTCATTTTCACTATCACATTTTATCACTTATCATATATCTTAATATATATATATACTATTTGATAAGCCCGTTTCAGTAATAGAAATTACGAGGATATGACTGAGCATATTTTGAAAAATGAACACTAATTTTAAAGATTAGGGAATCAGGATGCCGGTAAAAATAGTGGCCTAAAACTAAAACCCAGTTATTTTTATCGAATTTTCCATCACTTCCTTCTGTGTGGGTAGTGGTTCATATGTACAATCATTCTTTGTTTACATCACCGTGGAAATCATGATTTGTGTACAGCTGTATATTGGTAAATAAAATATTTGTCTTTGTTTAAAAATAATATCAGCTCAATCGTTACTTGAGTGGTTTGGTGCAACGAATAGATATATATCTGGGAGAGGGGTCATTTTAAAGTTATCAACAGGGCGTGAAGGGGGAAAATATAAGTTTTTATTCAAATTACACACCGAAAGCTAAATATCTAAGTAAAGATGATAGCCTTTGATGAGTAAACTTTTAGCCAAAAAGTGAGTGAGGGCTTATTATATAGATTCTTTCCCAATAAAAAGTTTAAAATACATTTTAGTGCAATAATCTGCAGCCATCGCTGCAACGACCCACTAGTATATTTATAATTGTGCTATATTCCTATTAACTCTCAAGGGGGCCGCCTCGGTAAGCGAAAAATTGGCGCACAGACGTTCAGCTCTAACGCAATATTTAATTCTATGATGCATTGTTTCAAAATATAATTCATGGCAAAATAAATTCAAATATATCAACAGTTTTTTTTTCTTTAACAACCTTATATATTTCTATATTATGATTTTGGTAGGAGAATTTTCTCTACTGTTCTTCCAACCAAAATCAGGGTATAGTTTTATTTATAGGGGGAACAAATGTGTGAACCTGTAGCGTTAACTCACTTTAAACGACTTTTTAAGTATATTTTTGGAAGTATGATACTAGGCTTGATGAAAAGGTGACCCAGATTTAGCTTTCCTCTAACAAATGCAGTAATTTCTTGATAACCTCACAACAGAAAATTGTGAGATATTTAAGAACTAGCAATGAGCTTTCCTCTTTAACTTGAGATA
>CABFWB010001077.1:0-25518 GCA_902151455.1 Timema bartmani | reverse complement strand
GTTCGTAGGCAGCGTCAAGTATCTTAACGTGCCTTCAACGGTGAGATCGGCCACTTGACTCGCAGACAAGACGAGGGTGGCTAAATATCAACCCCTTTGGGGTAGGCTCAGAAACCACTTCACTCTCCGGTAAAATCTAGCCGGATATAGTCTAAGAGTGCCAGTTCTCAAACTGTGGGTCACGAAAGTTGAAAGAAGAAACTTTATTCAATGAAAGGCCTGAGTATAAAACACCTAACACTTCCTTCTTTAAAAAATAAAAATCGCATTAAAAATACAATAAAAGAGCATTAACAATCATACTAAACACATTAAAGCACGTGCCATGTAAACATTACGATCATTGGTTTAATGTGTGGTAGACAATAATCACTCACACAATATGTCTAAAATAATGTTAACCACAACGCAACAAAACTAAAACTTAGTTTAAGCAAGCGACACTATAATATTCCCTACTAAAACACTAGACAGAGCAAAATATGTTTATAATGGGTTAAATAGCTAAGCTATTATACTTGTTAATTACGGTTATAGCCGCATTTATATACATAATATTCTTTAAATTGAAAAATTACATCTAGAGCCGGGAATCGAACCAGGAACAATTGGCTTAATATGCCGATGCTCTTAACCACTGAGCTAACCAGGAATTGTTCAGTGCAAAGGGCCATTCTTCACCAATATTTTAAGGCAGAGTCCATGATGGACGTGTGGAAATCGTCGGCTACAAATGTGTGATTTATTTAGATCATGAGCTATCAGATAACGAAGCGATCATCGACTCAGTTGTTGGCCTTTTTGCTGTCAATAGTACAACAACTGTACGAATGGTCATATCGTGATGGATTAAGATCCAAGTACTGTACAGCAGAGGTATAGCCGAAGCCTGCTCGGGACCAGACTTCGATGTGACTTCTCAGTGCGACTAATTTTTTTGCGTCGTTTCTTGGGATTAAGCCACTCTATCATCCTTGCAAGTAAATCCACGCTTCTTCGAATTTATTTTTACTCCGGGCTTGCTAAGGGGATGTCCGCGGTGCTTCCCCCACCTCATGATTTTAGACCCCACCCCCCTCCTCCACGTAAGGTATTGTAAGACGTTCCATCATCACAACCACCCCTCTCCCCTCCCTTTATCTTAGGTAACTTTTAAATTTTAAATTTAAATTTTATAATTTGGTAAATTAGATTATTTTAATCGTTTAGTTATTTATAGACATGAGTATTTGTAACAAAGCGAGTGATAAGAAATTTTAGAAAACTTAATCGCAGTAAAATTAGGTGTGACACATCATAAGTAAATGAAATACAAGTTACATTTTATAGTTAATATATTTATTTTCTTTCAAAAAGATTTTTTTTTTGTTTGTTTTAGATTTTGTTTCAATTTAAACATTGTTAACAAACCGTAAGGTGGATTTAGACTCCCCTCCCCTGTAAGTAAGAAAATACCAAAACCCCCTTCTCCCCAAAAACCCTTACATGATTTAAGGACGGCCCTTATAGGCCTTTTAAAGTCGTAAATTGTGTTTTGATGGCGAAGCTACTTGTCACGCTCAATTGGTTATCAGTAACTTCTTCTTATTCAGCACAACCCTTCTTCACCACACAGCTTGGCGTGGTCAGTATGCAAGGAGGTTATTTCGTCTATTTCTTATACGGAAGGTCAGGGTTAGATCCGGATGCACTGATATTGTTTACACGTAGATTATTTTATGCCTCATCCACATTCTTGCCGAGATGACTAGTGGAAGCCCAAGTGCAAGAATGTAGTTGGTACTCTCGCCTCGGTGACGCCCGGGTCCGTGTCGGTGACAAAAGGAATGGACCCTATCATAAGACAGAATACCTAATAATTGCAGAAATATGAGTTTCCACTTTACAGTTTTCAAATAATGGGCTTCCTATGAAACTCAAATTATAGTTATCATAGAGTTCTGGTGAGAAAAACAATATCGTACAATTTAAGAAATATACTAATTTCATGTATTCATACATCAAATCATGTGATCTGATAGTAGTACTATATATATATATATATATATATAATCAATACCCATAAAATTATACTAATGATATAGTAAAATAATATAACTGTTGAGTGCAAACAAAAATGCACCTGTATTCTCTGAACTCTACTTCCTAGTAACATTCTTCTATTAGTTAATCCTGTACTGCAGAAGTCCCCAACCAGTCACGACCCACTGGTGGATAGTTAAAAATTATTGAAATGTAACAATTTTGTAATTATTCTAAAATGGAAAATCATGAAAAGTTGGGAAAGGGAAAAAATAAAGGTGAAGGGGCGGGGGTGGTTAAGGAACAAAATATACTGCTACGGGAAACGAGTTCCATGTTCATGCCTCCAGCGTGGACGTCAATAGTTCGCACACACCTCATTAGGGGCCGACCTTAAATTAAATATTTTTCATGATTTGTGACCCGTTCTCCCCTATCTTAAGGGATCGTAAGATTTTCTGTTCCCCCCAAGTGAATTTTTTTAGTTAATATACTTATTTTCTGACAATTTTTTTAAAAAAAATTTGTCTTGCCATAAACATTGATAAAAATAATCTCATGCAAGATGGATTCTGACCCTTCCCCTCACTTAAGAAAATATTGAGCCCCTTTATCCTTCCCAAAAACTCCTAAGTATTTATAAGAAATATAAAAGTTTTTGTAAAAAAATAATTAAATTCAAAATTCTGATCTATCGTTCAAAAAATTTGGTCGTAATTAAAAAGAAAATTCGGAATATGCTGCTATACCGCGTTAGTTACTGACCTACTTCACTGCAAAAATAAAATAAAAATAGCTATCCGAAACAATTTTTTTCTCTTCAAAAGACGCCGCAAGTTTCTCAATAAAAAAAAAGTCATGGCAGCGCAACACAAACAGTTCCCTATATTTCATTGTGTATTATTTGTCCCCAAGGCACGAGTATCACCCCGATAAAGAATAAGATGATACAAATATTACATAAATATAACACACCTAACAATGAAAGGANCCCCCCCTCCTCCTCCTCATGGATATAAAGACACCCTCACATTACCGGGAACATTATCGGAGGAAGGGTTTGGCCCAAGGGGGATAGAGGTGCTTACGTTACACTTCCACTTTCTTACACGGAAACACCTGCAAGGGGATCAAGTCGTAAAGAAAGAGGGAAAAAGAGAGAAGATAGATGCAGTAGCGCTAGTTAGTATGAAGGATGAGAGAAACATATTAATTATAAAAATAAATGTACTACATATAGCTCAATATTATTACGAATGGACATGTGACAGCTAGTTAAAGTCACTAGATCTACAAGGCATGTTATTTGCATCTGTCATGTTTATAGATATTATTACATACTTATTTATAAGTTGGTTTTACCCTATCTCCCATCAAGTAGATGCGTATAAGCTTCCAGTAACTCTACCACCCGATTAATGCAATCAGATTGGAACTCGTAAACAAATTTGAAGTGTTTTTTTTTCCCTTCAAAATTATTCTGTCATATTCCTATTTCCTCATATGTTTATTTTTATTTTTTCCACCGTTCAGATTCGAATTCGACTTACGGGATTCGAAGGTAAAATTAAGAAAGATTAGGCTTCAAGATTCAGATTCTTAAAACAGTAGACTCAACCCATCAATAGAACACAAATGGCTACAACTTCCCCCCCAAGAAAAAATGTTTGCTTCAAAGACTCTTTCCAGCTTAACAGCCTGCAATACCCCAAGTAGGCAACACAGCACTCACAGCCAAGTAGAAGCAGTATTGAAAGTTGCCTATGCGATTAAATACACGGCGTTAATACGATAATAGTTTAGTTTCTATTGTGAGCCCTACTGTATTTACAGGTGCTTAGCGGAAGTTGGGTCAACCTAGATGGTCCTGGAGTAGAGTGGTCGTGTCATGACCCATTTTTGTGGGTTCAAAACCCAGCTGAGGTCGATGGATTCCTAGTGAGCGATAAAAATTCGTACCCCAGATTCCTTGCGAGGGGAAGTAAAGCCGTCGGTCCCATGTTGATTGGGACATGTAAGAGATCCCTGGAAGCTATGTGAAAGTACCTTCCCGTCAAAAATACGTAGGCTCTTTCTCACTCACTCGTAGAAATCCATGGAATGGGTGGGCTGATAACCCACTACATTAACCTATCACAGAAGCTGCAACAAGGAATAGTCTGGGTGGCAATGGTTTCTTGAGTCCCTATGCTCCAAATCGGGAGTAAAATAAATGAGTAATAATATTAAAAATAATAATAATAATGATGATAATAATAAAACGTAAGTGGGTTGATAGCGTCAGGGACCGTAATTAACAATGAATTAAAAATTACTCTTTTATTACCACCCCCCCTTGTCCCAATATGAGTCTAAAATTAATTCCAATGGAAATTCAAGCTAATCCCTTGGAAGCGATTGGTTCGTATTCTGGACAGGGTCAAAGTCAAGTCAACGATTTCCTAATTTAGGTCAGCTATGAACTAAAGTGTAAAAAATTTGATAATTAATCTAATACAAACGCTTATATATATATATATATATATATATTATATATATATATATATACATATATATATTAATACATTTTCTTAAATTCGTCTTACACTTTAAAGGCTAGTAAAATCAAGTTATACAAAATATAAACATCTATTATTATTATTATTACTATTATTAGTGTTTTTAAGGATTTTTATAATAAAATATTTCAAACTTTTTCATATCCTACTTAAATTTTACTTATTTTTCTATAAATAAAGTAAGTACTAAAATGAGCCATGTAAATTCAACCAAATGCTTTTGCCTTATAATCATTTGAATATTTTTTCCATATTGGAAGGACTTCTATTCGTGAATAATTAATGAGTCTTTCTCTTCTTATTAAAATCATCACACATTTAAAGATTACCTGTGATAATAACTTTTGATTTAGTAGACTGGGAATAGCCATGTTTACTTTTTGCTTACTAAAAATCTAAATGCTTGAAAAAACTTAATTTTTATTTAATTCAATTTAATCTTAATCGTGTGTATTTTTGATAGATATTTGTGTATAAAACTTACAATACGTTTATAATATACATAGCTTTTTTTAAAATAAAAATTAAAATCTTGATTTGCTCAAAGTTTTTAGACGGCCTTACAAAATAAAACAACTTAAGTTAATGAATGTAATTCTGTATTGCAGCAGTACAATGAGCTATAAAAAGGTTTAAATCCTTAAAAAACTAATTTGCAATATACTATTTATCTCTAGAAATGTTAGAAGTTGGTAGGCCTGTACAACGATAGTGTATTTTATTATTGTATTTTTATATCGACTTTTAAAAACATAGTAAATAAAATAGAAACTAAGCTCTTTCTATCACTATACTTAATATTGGACTAAAATAAATTGTGAATTAAACATACCAAAAGTTTAAACTTTTAAAAGGCAACCCTTACTACTATATTAATATTATACTTATATCTATATATGATAATTAGCTGCATTTGATAAAATATTGATCCCTTAGAGCTTAGGTTAAAATCTTACTAATAATTTTATTCACTTAAAATTATGACTTGAAAAATAGACGACAAAAACCAACGTTGCCGTTTTATTTTTGTTCCAAATATTGTTCACTACCAAAGCATATGATATATATTTTTGGGGGGAAGGGAGCTGGGGGGTTTATTTATGGGGGTCGTCTTTATAAGACTCCAATAAGCTTCAGATTATACATTGAAGTTAAATACAAAAACACGTTATTAATACTACTTTCTCAATTGAAGATTTTGTAGGGGGTAGATCCCCAAAACATCCCTTCTTGGTACGGTCTTGATCATTCATTACTAATTAAATCTTAACTCAGTTATCTAGGCCATGACATAATAACAGTCTCACCAAAGTAGAAAGAACGAGGGCCAGAAAGAACGGCAAACTAAAACAGGATATGCGTTTAGATAAAACATTAGCTAAGAGTAAAAGGAGATGAAGAAATATAATAGAACGATATTAGGGAAACTTGCAAGATTTCAACTTCTTTGACAGGAAATAACAAAAGAAGAAAAATAAAAGTTACCTTGTGTGTGTGTGTTGTGTGTGTGCAGCTGCGGGGATTTTGATAGCACGAGTTTCACGAAAAATAAACTGTTTTATTTGTCAATACTGCACCCACCTACAGTACCAACATACATCCACTATACGATACATTTAGAAATATTTATTTAAAAAAAACACATTGTTGATTCAATATGTTACTACCATTTTCGTTTATAAAATCATTACATACATTGTAATATATATTTATATATACATAGTAAGATTTATAATAATGTTCATGTTTATTTGGTAAGGAATAATAATAATTATTGATAGTAAGGTTGTATCTTCTTTTTTATTCCCTTCTTCTTATTTTATATACTACTTTTCTTCTACGATGTCGACATGTTTCGGTGATTTTTCACCATCTTCAAGTCTTAGGAAAACCAATGTTATTTCAAATTATTGTATAAAAATATGCTATAAAATTGTGATTTAAAAAAATTAAACATTAGAAATGCAAATAGTTAAGAGAAACTATAATGGGATATACGAAATATTAAATAGATAGCCATTTAAATTAGTTGTTAATTATTAAATATTAAATAGATATCCATTTGTTAATTATTAAATATTAAATAGATAACAATTTAAATTATTTTGTTAATTTAAATAGTTATCTATCTAATATTTTGTATATCACATTATAGGTTCTCTTAACTATTTCCATTTCTAATGTTTAGTTTTTTAGATTCACAATTTTATAAGATATTTTTATACATTAATTTGAAATAACATTGGTTTTCCTCAGACTTGAAGATGGTGAAAAATCACCGAAACATGTCATCGTATAAGAAAAGTAGTATATAAAAGAGAAGGGAATAAAAAGGAAGATCCAACCTTACTATCAATACATTGTCAGATATATATATATATATATCTATTTAAAATACATTGTTGACTCAATGTTGCTACAATTTTTGTTTGTAAAATCTAGCATTGTAATGTATTACTTATATATAAATATTGATATATTTAGAACCACATATTACTACCCATTCGGGCTACACGCTTATTTATTAATTATGCTAATGATTTATGGATTATAAAGGTTGAATTTATAGAACGTGTACCTTCATTGGCGTGGAAGGCGAAAGAAAAACCATGAAAAACCACCTTCAATATACCCGACCGGGATTCGAACTACGATCTCCCTGTAGTCGTCTATGTCTAGTCCATCGTGATAATAACCAAGGGCTCGGGGTAGTAATGTGCTTTATAACAACAATAACAGTTATGGTTAATATTTGTGTTCCTATACTCCCTTTACTTAAGGCAGCACGATTATTTGTTACTATCTCTTAAAGTTCAAAGTTTGTTTCGAATAAGGATAAAAGAATAATGATTTAAACTTCTTAATAATTGACCAGTTAAGATCATAAATAGTAATATCTTATTTCTATTGTTTTGTGGCTAATCGTATTATCTTCCCAGGCCCTTCATCGGTAAAACAGGCTACTCTAAAATACAGTTTAGAGTTTAAGAGGCACAGAAACTGAAATAAAATAACTAAATAAAATCATTGTGTAGTATAGTTAACTTTTTTGAGCTAGGGTATTTTGCTAAGGAAGAATCACGTTTAGTAGACCTAAAATCACCTCGTTTAGACCCAGCCGAGATTATACTCTAGACCTCCTTGTCACCAAAATCCAGTATATTGCGAGCCTGACGCCTCAGGCTGCGTTCCCACCGTTGAGGGTGTAATTTTTATAGCTCGAGGAAGAACACAGGTTAAATCAATCTTAACACCCATCCCAAGCACCGGGAAATCAAACAGGCCTATACTAAATTATTCTTCGTCTGGAGTTTGGATCGAACCTGGTTATTCTAGTTAAATGAGAAATGTGTGTAAGTCTCTATCCAATTGTCTTATAAAATATGCCTTAAGAAGATCCCTAGGTTATTAAAACCTACCCTATTATTACTTTTCATAACACTAAGGTTAATAATTTTTCTCAGGTAGATTTAGGTATGGTACATAAAATATAAGATTTTATAATATCTAGGTTTATCGAACGGATGTTTACTTCCGACGGAAACTTGAGTTTTATATTTAGAAAAAAAAATCATATCTTTTACTAACTTACTGATAAAATCAATGTAAACATTAACAGTCTTATTTTTATTGCGCCATAGGCAGAGAAGCCAAAGATGACAGAATTACACAATCTATCGTCAGTTTTTGCAGAGGCAATTCTTTGATTGATACATGCACGTTAAAAAAATTACATATTAAATAAATCTAAGATATGATGCTGAATATAGTTTAAAAACTTGAATTTTGTTTTGCATATTCCTAAAAAAAAATCATTAATAGTCTACTAAATTTTTGCTATGCTTTTTTTTTCTCACTATTAGTGCGGGATATACAATTTTGATCACAGTTTATTAAATATGGATGAGAAAGCTAGGATCAATAAGAACTATACCTACGTTTCCGTAGAGGGATAGTGCAAAAGATTTAGGAAAAAACATCATCAGGACACCCAGCTGGGATTCAAGCCCCGATCTCCCCATCATCGATTCGATGTTTAGAATCTACACATTTGAAATATTAAAATCAGATTAGAAATTTTAAGTCAAAATTAATAGCAAATTTGGATTAGATGGAATATAATTAAAAAATTAAAATCTAATTAAATTTATTTAATAAAATCGATTTAAAAATATTTAGGCTTGAAAAATTTACACTATAAAATACTTGGCTCAGTTCCGAAAATTTTCTGAAGCATAATATTATATAATTATAATTTGATAAGCCCGTTTCCAGCAATATAAATTACGAGGAAATGACTAAACAAATTTTGACAAACGACCACTCATTTTAACGGTTAGGAGTCCAGGAGGTCGGGAGAAATAGTTTTCCATGAAAGCTCGATTTTCACAGAGAATTTTTAGTTTTTCATTATTTGTTTAATCACCATGAAAACTGTTATTTACTGCATGTTTGTAGATCTATAAATAAAATATATTTCTTTGGCTAAAAAATTATAACTCAATCTTTATTTGTTGGTCCGAACACATCACAATTTTCTCTTTGGATGTTGGTAATAACACATCTAAATTGAGATGCCTAAACTTGGGAAACATTTATTGTTTACTGGAATGTTGTTATCATTAATTCTCATCTAAATCAAAAATATTGAGCATAATTCGAAAATCAAAAGGTAAAGTTGATAAGTTCATGTAATATTGTCTACGTTTTGTTTCACGCATGATGTTTGGATATGTTTTGTATTCCAAGCTAAAAAATGATAAAATGATCTTGAATAATATTTAAAAATAGCCATTTTAACCTCCTAAGTATGAGTTTTGGTGTTAATTTTTTTCCAAATAATGAGTTTTGATGTTCATTTTATTGAAATAATGGGGTTTGATGTTCATTTTAGCAAATAGTAACACAGTAAAAATATTTTAGTTAAGCTATGTTTTCATTTTAGCGCTTAATTTTGAGGATATGATATTTAAAAGTAATGTTTTGTGCACCCCATCTGTCTTTTCACATTCTTACAAATACAGTAAGTTCACACAAATACCCACACCCACACTCACTCACACTCTATAGCACACACCCTCTCATATAATCTTATCTCATTCTCTCTCTCACAATCTCTACCCTCACATACATCCTCTATCACACAATTTCTCTCATATTACCGTTATTATACTCTCTTTTAAGATCTCTCTCAAACGTTCTCTCTTCCTCAAACACTCTCTCTCTCTCTCGAACGTTCTATCTACGTGTTGATTCAAATTAAGCACCGAAAGCTATAAATCTATGTAAAGTTGATAGCCTTTGAGGAGTAAACTTTTAACTAGAAAGTCAAATCAGGGCTTAAATAATATATTTCCCCAATAAAAATCTTAAAACACATTTTAGTGCAATAATCTGCAGCCATCGCTGCAATGATCCACTTATATAATATTTAATTTGCAATTTATTTGAGTTACTAAGTCAAGATTCAAACTTTAAATTGAAAATTTTGTATTCGAACATGTTTTTAAAAATCACAAAAAGCTTTTTGATGAAATATTCCCTTATAATATTTTATTTTACTAACTCAATATTTTACAAAGTGATAACAAAAAATCTCCGAGCCTCTACTTCCTGGCTACGAGAGCAAGTTAACCCGGAAGTCATTTATATATTACCTTCTCACAAACAGGAAGGCTTTGCGGCCTATTTTATGGACCATCATGGCGCTAAAAACTTCTTTGATGTCTCCAAGCAGATAAGATAGATGCTGCTTGCCAGTGGTCGTCCATGGAAGATTTTTACCCAGTCCCCCTTACAGTAATGAAAATACAAACTTTTTATACGAGGTCAAAGCAGATAATAGTTTATTATTTTATTAATTAATTACTTCTATGGCATTAGGAACTCGAAAATTCATTGCCTCACTTAAAAAGGTACGCCACATATGCCAATATTTAGCTAGTTCTCTCCGTCCACCTCATTTCACCATATCCCTATCTTAAGCTAATTCTATCCAGTCAACCTTATCCCACTCTATCCATATCTTGAGCTAATTCTGTCCGGTTGACCTATTAAAATCTATACATGTCTTTAGCTAACTCTACCCAGTCCACCTTATTACACCCTAGCTTTATCTTAAGCTAATTATATCTAGTCTACCCCATTACACCCTATACTTTTCTTGAGCTAGTTTTATCCAGTCCACCTCATTACACCTTAACTCTATCTTGGACTAGTTCTATCCAGTCCGCCTCATTACACCCTATCTCTATCTTGAGCTAGTTTTATCCAGTCCAACTCATTACATCTTATCTCTATCTTGAGCTAGGTATATCCAGTCCACCTCATTACACCCTATCTCTATCAGGTCCATTCTACTGCTATCCTCCCATCTACGTCTAGATCTTTCCAATGGTCTCTTCCCATTGAGTTTTATATTCAGTACGCTGAACAAGGTTCTAGAATCTTCCATTCGGGCTGCATATCCTCCCCACCGTAATCTGCGAGATTTGATTATCCTGACAATATGTGATGAGTAAGGGTATGTAACTAATCATTATGTAACCTCCTCCACTAATCAGTATTATATTATTGTTATTTTTTAGGTATTGATAGCATCCATCCAAAGTGGCAATTGCAGATCACGTGACTTTACCTATGAATACATGAAAGTAGAGCTAGTAGATTTTTACAGCTGTCTGCTAGGGTTATTCATATGAAAATTGGACTAAGGAATCCCTTGTATGTTTTACATCGATTTATTAATTTATGTTTACCAATTGTTTTATTTTATTTTTGGTATATTTCGCGAAATGCGACAACTTGTCATTTTAAGGTAGTAGGCCTACCGTTAAAATCATGGGGTAACCTATAGTGTCGGAACATA
Source organism: Timema bartmani (assembly GCA_902151455.1). NCBI lineage: Eukaryota > Metazoa > Arthropoda > Insecta > Phasmatodea > Timematidae > Timema > Timema bartmani. Next base: position 14,070 of record CABFWB010001077.1, on the reverse strand, counting down.
ATTTAATTTGTTAACGTGTCTCCCTTCTGGAATTATCAGGACTTGCATCTAAACATAAATTTTCTCTGTTGATTTTTAGTGAAAAATATATAGGTCTATTTTCCAATAGTTATTTTTACTAGACCTATTGCACTTTTTTTTATAAATTGCTTATTTACACACTAAACTAATGGCCAGTAAGATGGTTTAAACTAAACAACATAATATATTTTAAAGTACCAGGCCAATGTCACACAAAGAGAATTTATTTTTAAATATTAAGTATAAAGATATTAATCAGTATTGATGATTTTATAAATACTAATATTAATAACATTATGCCACTCGTACTAATGATCACGTGATATAAAGCGTTGGACCCGCCTCAGTGGCGCAGTTGGCTAACGCGCTAGTTTCGTGATGAGCTAAACTGCCGAGGACGGGGAGATCGAAGCTCGAATCTCGCTCGGGTGAACTGGGGATGGTTCTCCCTAAGTGGTTTTCCACTCTCACTCCATGCAAATGTGGGTTCACTTCCTATATATTCACCTTTCCAATTCTTAACCCATTAGCGTGATTAGTACTTAAGCGAATGACCCGAACTGATAAGACGCGGTGCTAAGTATTAAAGCCTCGGGATGACAATAGGCTGAATCAGTTGTTGAGATTGGAGGAGTTTGGAGTTGGATTATCCGCCAATTTCGTAAAGGAGTTTATTTCAAATATGATTTTGGTATGAAGCTTATTATTTTAAAACTAGAAAACAATGTGTCCCCAACGGTTCAAATAAAAATACTAAAATTTTATTTATATTTTTATTCCGTTTATTTACTAATGGAAAGAGAAAATATACAGTAAAACATAATTAAGCTTTATTGGAAGCTTTTTATAGCTTTTAAATGGACTTTATGGTTATTAAATAAATAAAAAAAAGACATATTTATGGAATGACAAATTTTAGTTACTTTCAATCAATGTTTTGTGGTTGAAAGTGGGCTCACTATAAAAATCAGGATTTACACATGTGGTTTGTCATTGTGATTTTTCAATCTCCTCTCCCGTCTAATGTGGATCCGATTATTCTAAAACTAACCTCATAATCCCTAACTCCTAGATTAAACAGCTAATAACTTTGGTGTTAAACTAACAGTACCAATAAAAATACTTAATGTACTTGATGAATGCATGCTTTTGCTATTTTAAACAGCTTAAATATCTTTATTCAAGGTTTTTCTACGTAAAACTGTACATTTTTTGTTTCTATTTCAGATACAGTTTATAAAAAATAAGAGTTTTTTTTAGAGGCATAATCGTAATATCATACTGCACCATATCAACATTTGTAAATGAGTACACTGCAACACTTTTTATTTAAGAAGGCTCTTATTTAAAATAATTGGAGCAAAACTATTTTTTCCCCTTAACCAAGTCGATGACTACATGTTAAGAGTTCATACGAAAGTTTTAACTGGCCACTAATCACGAAAGAAGGCCACCGGACTAAAATTATACTTAAAAAACAAAACAAAAACTAGAATGAATCATTACGTCTCCACAATATTTAGAACAATTTACACACCAGTGCTGTATTTTGCATCGCTTTATGAGATTTGCGTTAGTGCCATTTCGCTAACTCAAAGAAAATTCTCCTTTATTAGGTTTTTAGTTTTATTAAACTTAAATCTATTTACCAGTACTGCGCGAATAATTGGCGGACACGTAAGAAACACTTAAGCCTTTCACTGTGGCTAAATAGTTAGATTGGTTATACCCTAAGTTCAGCAGTTCAATGCCAGGAGATGTTGATTTTTTATTTTTACTACGGGTTTGTCTTGCTTATAGCTCGGTTTTGTTGTGTTTTAATGATCCTGATCTCACAAGTTCAGCTATCTTTAGAAAGTTTATTTTAACATTCAAATAAAAAAACCTATTAATATTCTAAGTGCAATCTCTCTCAAACTGGGTATATTTGCATAACTACAAATTAGCAATCATGATTATCTTTCCTATTGCATTTTATTTCAACTAATGAATAGTCAAAGATTTTGTATTTTATTTCGATAGTAACTATCGAATTACATAATATTTAAAATTATGAGTAGTCCAATATTTTCTATTTTAGTTAAATTGATAGTAAATGTCATATTACAATCTATATAAACTCATGAGTAGTCCAATATTTTGTAATTTAGTCAATATTTAGACAGTATTTATTTTATTTTAAAGATGGATTAAATAGCAAGGTTATTTCATTTGAAATATTATATTCTTTAAATTGAAAGTTGACACCTCATCCTGGGTTCGATTCTCGTGTACAGGTGTCATTTTTCATTTTAAAGAATCTAGCTTATTTTGGTTTTAAAATTATTACGTACGTAAGGCTGGCAATCGATCTCCATCTTAGAACGATATAATTATGGCTCATTCGAATAATAAATATAAACAGCTCTTGGTAACTATCGGTTGATAATTCAATAGTTGGTAAACAATATTTTGCATTAATAGCTAAGTGAAGCAATGGTATAACCCATTTCACTAAATTGCGGGTGTTCCCCGCTAAGTGCGACGGCTGCGCTGCGGAAGGAATGTGAAATTATCAAGAGCTTCTGTTTACCCACGTCAAGGTAAGTGAGTAGCACCAATCATCGTAATCACCGACGATTGTTGCACTGATGCGGAGGATACGTAATCACGCCTATTGTACTTCAGGTACCACAGTCACCTTGTGATGGCGGTAATGAAGAGGAGGTAGCCATTGTTTGTCAACCCATGGACCGCAGGCAGAACTGTATCTAATTTACTCTTCAAACAGATATCGAGGGCTATATCTGGATATGAGAATTGAGTCCAGGACCTTTTGTTTGAGTCAGCGTACTTATGCTCTACCACTGAGATGTCCCAGGCTAACCCCGTGCACAGGATAATATATCGCTCATAGTTTTATACAGGGCCACCCTTAGGGGTGTGCAAACGGTGCGGCCGCACAGGGCCCTGCGATTTGGGGGATCCCCACGCTTGCTTAGGTAATGTGACAAGAGAGGAAAACAAGTTGTGGTGGGAAATCTTTGATTGCTCTCTCGTATAGTAGGTCCCCTGTATAGGTGATCTAGTAAATATTGTCAGACTGTAGAATCAAATAAAATCAAAATCATGTGGTTGGATTTATTGAACGAGTGAAGCGAGTTCTCTGTTTTAACCCCACCAATTTGCATTTGTTTGTCTGTCTGTGATGTATATGACTAAATCTTGAACGCCTTGAACGATTTAATATAGTTATTCTTCGTAACTTTATACAGATCAAGTTTGTTGGGGAAGAAACTCTAAATAAGGGTTGGGGAGATTTCCCGGGTGCAATTCCTTTAAATTCAACCTTCATCATCCCTAACACATTAGCGTAATTAGTACATGGGCGTACAACCCAAACGCGTAGTAAGACGTGGTGCTAAAAAAAATAGTAAAGAAACAAATAAATGCGAACCTTTGTTGACCCATTATGTTCATAAATCATGCTTAAATTTTTTTATCATCAATAATTTAATTGAAATAATTGTAAGGTTGGCCCGACATTTGTTTTACCGCTATCACTCGTGCTTCCTATCTAACCCTCATCAACTCCTGTCCCCCTTCCCCCTTCTTATAACTCACTCGTCTCTTAACACACTATATTTTGACGTATACTAGGCGCTAGGTGCCACCTCTACAATTTAACACCTCCACCGCAAGCCGCCACCCCGGATAATTTTCCAGAAAATCTTCTGGAAAATTTTCCTATTCAAAATTTCCCGGAGAATGTTCATCCCTAGGGGAGAGTAGGCGTCAACAATAATGAAAAAGAGCCTTCCGTAATTTAAGGCGGCCTCCTAGCTGTGTGTCAGCACTAGTGAACTAGCCGACTATCTCTCCTAGCAAGCTATAGATGCTGGTTCACTAGACCGACGTATGCTATATCATCATCCCATATCAAGCGCATTCCATCAATCCAGCGTAGTAGCACGCCATATGTACTAAACCTAGTCCACCTTTCACTGGTAACCGGGAAAGAACTAAGAAGTGTTAGTGCGCACCCTGTGAGGCGCATCAATACCCCTCTCGCTCTTCTATCGGACTATTACTTTTATTACCACCAATTTTTACCATCTGTTCAAGAAAACACATTATGTACTAATTATTACGATAGTGAGTTAGTGGTGAGGAAGGTTACATTTTAGAGGAAGTGTACTCACATTCTCGTGGAGGGAGAGTGGAAAACCATATAGAGAAAACCAACCTCAGTACACCCGACCAGGATTCGAACTCTGATCTTGCTATCGACAGTTTATTCTATTACGAGAGTGACGCCTTAGACCATGCGGCCACCGAAGCAGGTATAAAGGACTATTGCCCTTCAAACAACTTTCGTGAGTCACGCCCTACAGATTCAAAAACATGTGGTTTAAAAGACAATCAGAAATATGTTCTAACTAGTGTGAGCTCTTTTACCTAAATGCATGCATATCTAAGTGTGCTTTCAGTTTTTTTGGTGAAATTTCCTCTATTTTCCAAACACAAAAAATTCCCTACTTTTTCACGGTACATTTAAACCTAGTAAACGCCAATGTGTTATGTGACTCTTCAAAAGTCTTGTCACTGAAAAATATAAATGTTCAGGCTGTTGGGGCCCTCTTTAGGGAGGCTTGTGGCGAACTGACCCATTTTCCCCCACCTTCCACCTCTGACCACCATTTTAGTGATCTCCCATAGCAAAATACCACATTGGTTTTTTAAACCTAACGTTTTACTTCCCGTTAGGAACATAAATTAACACACAGCGTTAAGAGTTGACATTTGCCTTATATTCGAAGTTTCGCTCAAATATCGCTGTAGTCATTGTTTCCAACATTACGCACATGATAGACAATATTATATACAACTTATTGAACAACAAACATTCTTCTTCTTAATTATTAGCTAACTTAAGACTTTATTCTTCATAATTAATAGCTAACTTAATTTTATGAAAATAGGTGAAAACCTATGCAAGTAAAAATAAAAATACAAACTTATTTTGTCATAGAACTCAGTCTATAAATAATATAAAAATGGTTATAAAATGCGGTGCAGTGCGGGTCGGCTCGTGTAGCCATACCTTAAGAAAATCGTAGAGCACACGCGCTTACACACACATACACCACATAGTTTTGAAACTAAACTAACTAAATAAATTTACAGACCCCTTCCCCGCCCCCCTTTGTATTAATGCACCGCTGTTTTTAATTAGCTTCTAATACGTACACCCTATCCTAGAGAATTTTTTCTACTGAACTAAGTGTCCTGGTTTCAATTCCCGGCATTACCTTAAAATGTTATCATTGATGAAATGTAGGTTTCCACTTTCATAGTAATTAATTAACGGCAGGGATGGGTGGGTGTTGTGGTGTCTTTTCTAAGTTTGAATTAGTTTAAAAGGCGTTTGTTGATAAAATCATTCTGTTCAGAAAATGCACGTTACATAAAAAAATTTAAAACTAGCTCCAGCCTGATGTTAAGAAAACTCTCCAGTGACGCATGCGCAATACATGAAAACCATGCAGCAACGGTTCCTGGAAACGTACAAAACATTACAAGACGCCAGCCGATGGCAATCTAGAATGTCCCGGGAGATGAGCTGGCTATCTCAGTCCTCAAGAATTTAAATTGTGCTGATCGGGAATGGTGATGATGATGGTGATGACTAATGGAATAATTGAGCGCATTCGCTAGGCAGGACGCCCGCCGTGACGCTATCAGGCGCCATGTCATCCCAAGGAGGTTGAAACGAGCCGCCACTAGATAGCAACATTGTTTTTACTTCGGCATGCTTTTGACCCCTTTGCTTCTCTTTGCTGATTGTGATAACTTGTCTCAGAGTAAGAGTGATACATGTGTAGAGATGTGAGACGGAAATTTTCCCTATTTTTTTTTCAGGAAAATTTTCCAAATCGGATAATTTTCAATTATTATTTCTGTAGATTAATTTCAACTGATTAAATGGATAATAATAATAATAACAATAATAATAATAATTAATGGTAGTGATAGTAATAGTAGTAGTAAGAAACACCTGATTCGGTGGCCGCACGGTCCAACGCGCTACTCTCACAATAGACTAGACTGCCGATGACAGGGAAATCGGGGCTCTATTCGGGTGCACCGAGGGAGTTATTCCCTAAATTGTTTTACACTCACTCTCCACACAAATGCTGGTGCAATTCTTGTCAATTCAATCTTCCTTATCCCTAACACATTAGTCTAATTAGTACGTAGGCGTATAACCCGAACGGGTAGTAAGATATGGTGCTAAAATAAGTAGTAAAGAAACAAATGAATGTGAGCCTTTATAGACTCGTTATGTTCATAAATGCTGCTTAAATTTTTTATCATTAATAAGTTAACTAAAATAATTTTAGGGTTGGCCCAATATTTGTCTCTCCCCCTCTATGCTTCCTATCTACCCCTCCTCCTCCCTCACTCCCGCTCCTCCCTTCTTATAGCCCACTTGTTTCTTAATACACTATATTTTGAAGTAAAATAGGCCCTAGGTGTCACCTCCACAATTTAAACCCTCCACCGCAAGCCGCCACTGTGGAAAATTTTCATTTCTATATATGTGTATATTTTTCGGTAATTTCTGATATTATTATTATTATTATTACAATTAAAAGCCGGACTATGTAGTTGCTAGCTCGGAATTTCTCAATTTATACTATTCTCCTAGACAGAGGATAGCTAGGTCCAATGTAATATACCTCGACAGAGGCTAGCTAGGTCCGAAGTAATATACCTCGACAGAGGCTAGCTAGGTCCAATATAATATACCTCGACAGAGGCTAGCTAGGTCCGAAGTAATATACCTCGACAGAGGATAGATAGGTCCAATGTAATATACCTCGACAGAGGCTAGCTAGGTCCGAAGTAATATACCTCGATAAAGGCTAGCTAGGTCCAATGCAATATACCTCGACAGAGGCTAGCTAGGTCCAATGTAATATACCTCGACAGAGGCTATCTAGGTCCAATGTAATATACCTCGACAGAGGATAGCTAGGTCCAATGTAATATACCTCGATAAAGGCTAGCTAATTCCAATGTAATATAAGAGGACCTCGACAGAGGCTAGCTAGGTTCGATCCAATATACCTCGACAGTGGCTAGCTAGGTCCAATGTAATATACCTCGATAAAGGCTAGCTAGTTCCAATGTAATATACGAGTACCTCGACAGAGGTTCCGATAGAAGCTAGCGAGATCCGATGCACTAGGCTCTGATAAAGGCAAGCGATGTCTGATACTAACCTTCAACTAGGTCTAGCTATGTTATATTATACCTTTCTAATCTTTACCCGTTAGTAGGCCCTTTAACTAAATGTGGACAGCTCGTACGGGCAGTAAGATGTGGTGCAAAAAACAAGCAAAAAATCAAAACAAGATGGACTTTAATTGGGGTGCTGATTTCCTCCACGGAGCTAATTAGGGATAGTTCACCAAATACAAAATCATCGAAAGTAATTTTGTTGAAAATCAATTTTTAGAACCATCAATTTTCCGAACGATATGTTTGTCGAAACCACATTTTTCTAAAACCAATTGCACAAAAATCAATTTCCTGAAGTGAATTTATCGAAAATCAATTGTTCGACAGTCAAATAATCGAAAAATGAATTTTTTGAACAATCAATGTTTTTTTCGGAAAATCAATTTAGTGACTTGCTAGTTTTCCGGAAGCTATTTTATCGAGGACTGGGAATAACATACCCCTACCCTCACCCCCACCATAGAGAGGATTACCCCTGACCTAACCTAACCTAAGCTAGAATTGTATTATACTTCGAACTTATCGTTCAAAAAACTTATTTTCGAAAACCTCCTTTTTGAAACATTTTTGAGGTAAATTCATTTTCGAAAAAGAAGTTTTCGAAAAACTTTTCGTTCAAAGAATTTCTAGATAGAAAAATTGGTTTTCGAAAAACTGCATTTTGAAAAATTTATTTCCGAAAAAAGGATTTCGAAAAACTAATTTTAACCTAATTGATTTTCGAAAAGCTATTAGCTCGAAAAATTGCTATGTCGAAAAATTTGTTTGCGAAAAATTAAACTTTGAATAATTGAATTTCGAAAAATTGATTTTCAAAAAATTGCTATTCGGTAAACTAGCCGGCTACCACAATTATTATAGACAATATATGAATTATCAAAGGTTTAAAAGTTAGGCTTGTACTAGGCTATTGCCCTCGGACTACTTATAATCCCTATCTTGAGTTGTGTAGGAACACGGCTATGAAATTAAAGGAAATGTTCGTATAGGGTATTAAGCCAGGTTTTTTGAAAGAGCTCGACCGCACCCGACTTTACATGCATATATGTAATGTTTGTATTTATGTGTGTATGATGTTTATGTGAAACCACGAGGCGAAAAAAAAAGCTAGTCACGAAAACTTATTTCAAACTAGAGGTAAAATAATGACCTCTCTTCTAGATCAATAAAATGACCATTATCGTGTTTGTACACACTGTACCCTCCCTATCGTGTAACCTTTTTTTAAAAAAAAAAGCCTAACAGTACCAATTTAAAACAATGACCAGGCTAAACAAAAATTCACTACTTGACAAATCAATCTCACGCTGAGTCACTTAAACCGTTCTAGCTCCCCACATGACGTGATAGGTGGATCGTGTGGGTCTTCGGACAAATATCTATAATCTATCATTTTGATAGTAATTAATAATACACTTCTAAAAGCCGACATCTGCACAAGCGATGAGCCTTCTCAATGGTTCTTTTGACGGTCGTGTTAGAATGACAAATCTTGGAGAGGGAGGGAGCGAGGGTGGGAGGGAGAGAAGCTTTGTTTTGAGATAGCCTCACCCCTTTATAGTTAATTAATGGAACACCATCACGGTAGCAGGAGTAATTAACAAGTAGTCACAATATGAATCAATTCGATTCTTTGTTTGCTCATTGTTGATGTTTACGAGTTGGAAATTAAAATTTTAGTCAAAATTATTACTTCACTGCTACTTTTTTAGCAAACATTTATTAGTTTGAGGCATTGTTTCCTAAACTTCCATCAATTATGTACCCTTTTCGAGTCAATGGGCCAACTGTTCTTAAATTAAGGAAATTGATACCTGCTAAAGCTAAACTGTCGTTTAAAATTTCAATAAACCTTGAGTGGCTTTTAACTAAAAACAAGTCTTGACAGAGGGAAATAAATGCAGGAGAGCCTCGTTGATATGGACTAGCCTAATTGAGGCTTGAAGTTGTCCTGATTTATGAAAGTTTGGATTTAAATAAACCTATAAAATAAGACAAGGTACGATTAAAACAGCCTATTCAAAAACAAACCACATTTATTGTACATTTAAAGTAATACAAATGGAAAATAATCTGTAGGAAAGTGCCCACGGTAAACGCTTACGGTAGTTTGCAATCACGCTCCTACAGCTCAGCCTTTTCATCAACGTTTATTAATGTGTTATTTTAAGATGCAACCTAAATTGACAATTGATTATTTGTTAATGGTATATTTAACGTGCCCTTTCTAAACAAACGTACGAGTAATATGTTAGTACACATGTGACATAAAGACTCAACCTGGATACCATGCCTAGAACTAAACACTTAGACATCATCATCATCATCATTAGGTTATCAATCTTGCGATTGGTTTGCCACAGCTTTCCACGTTTGCCAATTCTGGACCATATTTATTTACATCTTCGTACCCTTTCCTGCCAACATCGTCCACTACCTGATTCATTCACTCAAGTCCTTGTCTCCCTCTTGAAATTCTTCCTTCCACATTTCCTCCTATGACTATCTTCATCCAAATATTATGTCTCAGTATTATGGCCTACCATGATAACTCTTCTTTTCTGTACACCATTCCAAAGTTTCCTTTCTTCATTTGCTTTTCTTAGCAGACCTTAGGCCTAAAAAAAATCATAGCTTTATAAGATGATGAACCGGTATTTGATGAATATCAATCTGAAATGCCTGACCGGGATTCGAATCCGATCCTGATGGAAAAGCTCCCAGTGAACAGACCAGATCTTAAACCACCGTCCGAAAGATCTCGGCCACGCCAGGGCGAATTAAAGATGGGGAAGAAAATCTCACACCTGTGGCCGAGTAGTTTAAGACGTTAGTTTCACATTGTACTTGGTCGCCGTTAATTGAGAAATTGGAGTTTGAATTCGGGGCGTCTGCATCAGGGGTGTAATGTTTCACATGTGATTTTTTTTTACTGGTATGTGCTGATCCTCTCTTTTTACTAATGCGGGTGCGTTTCCTATGAGCTCTCCTCATGGGTTTAATGTGCTACAAGATCAATTTAGGAAGAACCTTTTCTAAAACACAGACACATGTTTTTGTAGTCAACATTAATAACATTTTAATATAATATATGTCATATTTTTTTAGGTATTGATCCTACCTACTAAAAGAGATTAATTGAGGCTTGCATGTCACATGACGGGGCGTATGAATATATTAAATATACTTTAATAACTATTGTACGTGTCAAAAAGATTTTTTTTTACTGTCTTTTTTAGTACGTCTGGTACTATGAGGGGGTGGGAGAGCGGGCGTGAAAGTCTTCTGTCACGCGTTCTCGAGCTTTAGTTCGTCTAGAGGTAGCTTCAGCCATTACAGTGTTAATGAGGCCAAGAATGTAGGTTAGTTCTCCATCGGAATGCTCCGACCGAACACTTGAACTAACACGGCGCTCACTAGCAGGGGGAGATAAAGGAAGGGGGAGGGACTCCTTTGCGTGTGGCGCCACGCTCTTTTTCAGTTAATTACACATTAAAAAAAGGGGGTATTTAACGTACACTTTCTAAACACATAAATTATAACAGCCCAGAATTTTCAAACCAATCACTTAGGATAGTACACTTGATCAAGGTCGAACCCAAATATATTTATTTTTATTTTTTAGCGCCAAGTCTTACTAACCACTCGGGTTATAAGCTTATGCACTAATTACGCTAATGGTTTTAGAGATAATTAAGGCAATACTTAGAGGAAGTGTACCAACATTTGCGTAAAGAGAGAGAGGAAAACACTTTCCAAAAAACCACCCTCAGTACACCTGACCGAGATTCGAACCTTGATCTCTCCGTCATCGGCAGTCTAGTCTATTGAGAGATTAGTGCGTTAGACCTCATGGTCACCAAAGTGGGTACCAAATATTTACTTTGGGGTAGGGGTGGAGGAGGAAAGGGGGGTAGCCCCTTCAACAGGAGATCTAAGATATATTTTTTTAAACATTGAATCATTTTTTAATCAATTTAAAGTATATAAAACATAATTGGGGTCATAGAAGTTTCTCTTAAAATTCCAACTACAGTCAATTTTTATAGGACAGCTAGAAAATTTACTAGATCTACTTTTACATAGTCATACTTAAAATAATATTATCTGATGATGTCACTAATAGTATATATATTATCAATACCTTTAAAACCTTAAAAATAACACGAATAATATAGTAAAACGATCTCAATATTGACCACAAAAAAACTTACATTTTTCAAACTGTCCTTCCTATGACAATTTAAACTGTAGATACTAGCCTAGGAATTGAGAAGGAAAATAAACATTGATTAATAATGCCATTTAGAGAGAGAGAGGGGGCTTAACCCCCAAATGCATCCCAACTCAGTATTGTCCGGCCCCTAATTCTACACACACAGTCCCTAGAACTTAGATATTTATTCAATGGATATAAAAAACTAAACTGCATACAAATAATGACCTAAACATACTGGCCCACCAAAACCCAGATTTGAACCAGAGACTCTCTACTAAAAAGTTATATATATATATATCTCTTAGACTGTACTGTACCTTTAGTTTACCCTGAAAGGTAGTAAGCTTAACTTTGTATTTTATAAAAGGCCCTTAATGTGAAAAATGGATTGTAGCACTGCTACCTTTGAAAGTAAACGGAGTGCACAAATAAATGAACCAAACTTTGCTAAAGAATAAAAATTCAAACCACTAACGAGTGGATTTTGGTTTTAACGCTATAGATCTTACATGCCGTTTGGGCTATCCGTAAATTATTCTAACAAATCGCATTTTAATCAAAGAAATTTCGTAACCAATCAACAAATATGGCTACTACAAAAATATTTCAAAAAATATTCAGAAAATATTTCTGGTCTGATGTGTATTCTGGTGTTTTAATTATGAAAAGACTCTCTTTGCAATCTAATTGGCTGATACCTATAATTAAGGCCATGAATATTGCATAGTGCGAAATATTTTAAGGGGGCCAACTAAGTAAGCGAGAAATTGCCGCGCACAAGTTCAATTAAGACTTTGCCAAATGTTAAAGATGAATGTGTGAAAAAGATAATCATTAAGAGTTTTAAGAATAAAAGATCATGTATGAGTCGGTGTATGGATGTTGTTGAAGCGAGGGGAGCATGCAAGGATAGGGAGGTGTGAAGAATATTAGTGAGGATGGATTAAATAAGGAATGGTTTTTTTTTAGCTATATGCATAGTTTCTTGCATATCCCGTAAGGGAACGGCGTGATTAGGTATGTATGTAAGTTAAAAACTCTAGCGAAACATTTAATTCTACGATGCGTTATTTCAAAATATGGTTCACGCCAAAATAAAGTCGAACGATTCCAATAGGGCTCTTTTTCTTTAACAACCCCTATAGTTTGAGTTTTATTAATAGAAAAAAAAAGTGTGAAAATGTGAGATTAACTTGTTTTCAATAAATTTCACGACTTCACACTTGGGACTTTTTTATTAATCAGTTGCAGGGACAAGTCTCAATATGTTCTTGAAATGAAAAAGTATCTTGCAGTAAGTACAGACGATATAGCATCTCTACCTTCTGTTCTGAATTCGTGGGAATGGACCTAGTGATGAGACACTCTAATGCGTTCAGGATCTGTAGTAATGAACATAGTGTGTGACATCAGTAACCGGCGGTTCGCACACTCGCTAACTGGACTGATGGAAAACACGTTCACCGTAGAGTGTGGTTCCGATTTGTGCCGCTTCAGAGAGCTACCATTTATTTTTAACGACCGTAAAATATCCGCGTGAAATAAACAAAACTAAACATTAAACGGTCTCCCAAAATTAGGTTTATTTTTTGTCAAACTTTCCTTACAATTTATTTATCCTGTTAATACAGTCCAATTTTTAGAACAAGGGTCTTTTAGAAAATATCAACATATTTTGTTTGTGGCAAACATTAATCACATTTTATTATATTATAAGTATTATCTATCAACAGTAACAGCTGCAGATCACATTACTTGACGTATGAATACGTGGAAATAGATCTATTCCTTATTTTAGCTGTCAGATAAAGTTATTTCTATGAAGCATGGACTCTACCTTTACACACACTCACCGGTAGGTACGTGGACAAAGGCTTTAGTCTCGTCTAGTCTGATTTGCTGGTAACGTGGGAGGTAGGGGAATCGAATCCCTTTTAGGTGTATTAAGATTTTTTTCACTAACGTTTCCTCACATTCTTTCATCCTCACTTGAATGATGGTACATTTCTTCTAATTTATATTTTCCTTGTGACTGCCCCACTAATTTACATGATCAAATTGCACGAACGAGTAGAAAGACAGGGTTCAAGCAATAAAACAACTGTAAGGAATATCAACGGGGCTCGACTTGATTTAATTCTTGAACAGAACGTTAACGTACCACTCAATGAAAGGGATAAATGGTGATATCACACTTATACATTTTTGGTACAAGATATGGAGCTGAACTCAGCTTTCTTACATCAGTAGGCATAATCTCTGCTGAATGAGATAATCCATCAAAATTTAGACGTTTGTGATTAGCAGGTCCAAATTTTAATGACTTGTCATTTTTTTTTCTTTGGTACATCACACACAGACAGTGCTCATGTGTGCATACATTTTATTCATGATCCACTAATTATGAAAATGAATTTTTATAGGCAAAAACGTTCTCATTTTATGTAATTTAGGATATTTAAGTCCTTTTTACTTTCTCTCTATCTTATAGGTAGAGAAAGTATGGTGATCGTCAAAAAAATCGAAGTCGAGATTTTGATGAA
>CABFWB010001076.1:137752-187630 GCA_902151455.1 Timema bartmani | reverse complement strand
GAGACCAGAGCTTGGATCTTTGACTCGTGTTTCTCAAACTGTGGGGCTCAGAGGACCATGTGAAGGGGTCGCGAGACCAGAGCTAGGATCTTTGACTCGTGTTTCTCAAACTGTGGGGCTCAGAGGACCATGTGAAGGGGTCGTGATGAGACCAGAGCTGTAATTTGTGACGAGAGACTCGTGTACGTGCAAATAAAGACGAAGCAGTAAAGCACTCTTATTATTTTATCGCACATAATTATTTTGTACTGTTAAAAATAAAATTAAAAATTTAAGATCTGTTTCTTAGTTTGCTAATCCAAATATTTTAAAAGAGAAAACCTTAACATATTAACGTTTGAACTTTAAGAATATTGTAGTAAAGAAATTTTAGAAAATGTAAAAAAATATTTTTACCAAGCCCATGTGAAGCTTTGAAATATCAAATCCGATTCTGAATCTTGTTAGGATTTTTATACAATTCGAAATTATAAATCTTAATATTTGAAAGAACCGTAACAATATTTGAAATTCCAAATCGGAATACAATCCAGATTCTAGATTCGATGGAATTTAATTAAAATTTCGAATCTATAATTTAAACATTTGAATAATTTTTTTAAAAAGTTAGCATAAATTCATTATTTGACTTGACCATATAAAATTTCTAATCTCGTAAGATTTAAAAATATGGTCATTATTTATAGTTAGGTCTATTGACCAGACTTTTCATTGAACTCAATTAAAAAAATACAATTTGTATTAGTACTCGATTTGAATTAGATAACATTTAAATATAAAATATTCTATTCGAAATATTTTAATTTTAAAATATTCGATTTGAATTCTGTTCGAAATTTAAACTTTTGAATTTGGCTTACTTATTGCTTTCATCTTTGCTTAAATTTTACTATATTATTTGTGTAATTTTATAGGAATTGATGGTATCTATCAAAAGTGAAGGCTGCAGATCACACGGCTTGACGTATGAATATATGAGACTAGTTTTATTATATTTTGTAACTGTCAAATAGCGATTGTCCTTCAAACCGTATTCTTACTATTAATGGGACTAAGGTAAGGGTTGTCGTAATAAGTCAGAAACATTTGAAAATAGCTCACGATTTTAAGACACACCTAATTTAAATGTTAAGATAGGGTTCGCTTACTGAGCAGAATTCCTTATTCGACATATTGAGGATTGGTTTCAAGGTTCATATCTATTTTCGATTAAAAAATAGCGCCCTTAGGAGACCATTGGCGAAGGGATATAATGAATTATTCAATAGCGAAGTATATATTCTAATTTTTAAATTGGTTTCCTCATACTTATTTTTTACTTTCTCTCAACCCTTCGGAGAAAGAAATATTGTGATCATAAAAAAATGTTAATTCAAGATTTTCATATTTTGGTCACGACTAATTTTAAAAAGTCATTAAATTAGCTCTTGTAGTTCATAAATTTTTGTGAACCTAGTATTTTTAAGCACCGCGTCTTACTTCCCATTCGGGCTATACGCTTATTTACCAATTTCATTAAGAGTTTTATAAATGAGTAGTTTTATATCTATATGAAGTGTACCCGCATTTGTGTGGAGAAGTGGAAAACCATTTTGAAAAAAAAACTATACTTTCTCGCTGACTGAGACGGCTGCCTTAAGACCCTCAGAGTTCTGGGCTCTCTTGTTAAACAAATGTATCTCGGTGTAACAAGTTTTGATACTATTCTCAACGGACAGTAAATGGGGGTTCAGCAATAAGACAAGTTGGTCAATTTTTATTTGATGTGTATTTAGAAAGGAATAAGTAACTGCTATACATATATTACATACAAACTGGATGACATAGAGTGAAGACATTTTCAAAAATTATGTTTTTTATATACCTAGATTCCCAGCCATAATCTAGGTTTATAATATATTACAATGAATCTAAAAATAATCTCTATTCAAATAATTTGTAGTTGAGCTTTTCAAAAAAAGAAACTAAGTAAACACACTTTTTTTTACAGATAAAGTAGGCTTAATATATATTAAGACAAATAATTATTGAATAATTTATCTATTGGGGGGTTAAATTAGTTATTTGAATTAAGTGGTAAAAATTATACCTACATATAAACACCATTGATATATTCCTGAATCTAAACAAATTACCATTTTGGAAACATGCAGTTCTAGGGTTTGAGGCTATTAGGAAGAATGTCTATATGTGCACTTGATGAAATAGATTGTAAAATAACATTTCCATTCGTACGTCAACACAGTCAGCACCTATTGGTTTTATTTTTTGTATTTTACTTCTTTGCTGACAGCTCAACACAATGCTTGGCAGGGTATTATTCAGATTGAAAATAATGGTGAGAATAAAAAGGATGTTTCGAAGACTCAGTTGTGGGCCGAAAGAACTGAGGAATCTTCGCTGGTGTTATCTTTCCTGAAACATTCACAAATCATCATAAGACATTTTCAGTGGCATGACGTGGAATCCTGCCAGGATAAGCAAAGCATTTTGAAACTAGGACCTGTGATTTTATTCCACCTTACTCTTTCCCCATTTGACTAAACAAACATAGGCTCTACTCTACAAACAGTCAAATTTTCATAGAAAGGGTCTCTTAGAAAAAAAAATTGCTAGCAAAATTGCTAACCTTTCACTATTTTGTTGGCCACGCGTCTTACTACCCGTCTGGGCTGTACGCATATTTACTAATAATTACTCAGAATTAGGAAGGTTGAATTTAGAGGAAGTGTACTCGCATTGGCGTGGAGATGAGCGTGACAAAACTTTTAGGAGAACCTTCAGTACAACTGACCCGGGATTCGAACCCCGATCTCCCCGTCATCAGCAGTATAGTCTACTGCGATAGTGACGCCTTAGACTATGTAGCCACCGAAGCGAGTTTAATAGGTAGGCCTATTGATAATATATATCAAAAATGGCCACTTTATATAACATAATTTGACATATGCATGCATTAAATTATATCTAGAAACTTTTATAGCTGTTAGTTAAGGCCCTTTCTATGAAAAATAAATTGTAACTCAGATATAAATGTACGATTGTTTATACTGGCTGATAGTAAATTGATCTAGTTAAGGGTGTGAACAAGTCTCATGAACAGTTTAAATAATTACTGCTTATTCTGACAGCAAACCACGCCACTGAACATTTTATTTTCACTTGCACGAAACCATTAGTTAGAATAAAAGTGTGACAGCGTCAATTATTATAGGAACATAATTCTATTTTAAATCAAATTTACTTAAGAAAAATAAAGAATTGAAATTTCTCAGAGTATTACTTTATCATAGAGAGGTAGGAAACGGATATAACAGGTAGAAAAAAAACTGATTCCGGGTGGTAATCCCCATTTTGACGCGAGGAACACATGATTGATTGTTTCTGGTCTCACCGTTGACGCCATTTTGTTTTCCTGGCAGTCAGTTTGACTGTTGATACATCTTTATAAAGCAGACAATGAACAAATTGAAGGGGTATTAAGAAGCGGTGGTAAGTTTATGACAGTTACAAAAGATACTGAAGGCACTTTCATTTATTCAAACGTTTAATCATAAGATCACCAGCTGTCACTCTTGACAGATAATATAAATGCCAATAAAATAATTATAATACTAGGGCTATAATTCAATTATGTCAATGTTGATTGTTAAAAATATTTTTTTAAATTCTTGAATATAAAGCTATACTCGGTTTACTTAGCCATTTTGATACATTAGAGAATTTTTTAAGGTTACGTGTACATAATAATAATAATAATAATAATATATAATAATAATAATAATAATAATAATAATAATAATAAATATCTTATTTATGCTTCAGAGCCCCTCTCGCTATCGATTAACCGTGAAATCAGACATGAGAATACTAGAACGCGGTTTTCTGCACTCTTCATTTGATAACGGTGAAAGAGTTTAATCGTTTAGAACTAATGGTTTTTAAATAAGGCTGTATTTTTTAAAAACAAATATGGTAAAATGGTTTAACTTGTGTCAATTACATGGTTTTTGCTTTCTCATATCAAGAGAGTATTGTAATCCTGGGAGAGGAAAAAATATCTCGAGATCATGATGAATCTTTAGGTTTTATGTGAACTAGAACCACACACACAAAAAAAAGTGGATTTTACAATTCTCTATGTCCCCATGCCTATCTGTTACAAAATGGCTTTATGGATTTTGTTCAAATTTTATATTCAGATACTATACCTTGGATTTTTTTTATTATTATGACTCTAGCACTCAAATTAAGGGTAGTTTACTGATAAGTTTTTTGATTTTATATTTTTCTAAGATGTCTAACGATTTTATTTGAAATTTATATCTAGGAATTATTTGACCTGCCAAATAAAACTGTATACTTTTTTATATATCGGGGGGTGGGGAGGAAATTGATTGGACGTAGATCACTGAGGCCTGATTTTACTTAGAATATTTAAAGCAGTGCTGCAACTTTAAGGTTCAAAATGGTTATTTGCTAAGTTGTTTACGCTATAAATATTATATTTATTTTTTCTTTAATTCAATTATGACTGATTTTTGAAAACTTAAAAAATTTGACAATAGCCCTGACGATTTTGTTTTAACTAGGTATTTGAAGGCTATTTTAAATGATAAATAATACTGTATATTGATTTTTATATAATAAAATTAATTTAAGGGTACCAGTTTACTGATGTAAGGTTTTAGAAAATTTGAAACTTTTCAAAAATGACTTTTAAGACTTAGTCTAAACGATACACTATATGAAAAAGTTTGTACGATTGTGTGTAATACAGAAAACTATGATAGGATGCGACGTCTAGTTCGAACTGTAGCTTACTTTCTTCTTAAGTTACTGTTCCTCGGGGGGCGGGGGGGTTGGTTGACCTGCCCTAACTAGTGTGTGGCGACACAGTGTACGAGATTTTTTTTAAAGATAAGTTTATTATACAAACAAGATGGTTGATAGAATCAAAAGAGAGGTAATAATTGACCTTGCTTGACCCTGACCATCTTCACTGTTTTATTTTAGGCAAATTCATTAGCAGGACTAAGGCTTGATTCGCACGCTCTCCAGGAAATTGAGAACAGAATCTGATCGAGGGGCGCATAAATTCACACGTTAGCAGAAGTATATGTTGGCCCATGATGCATTACAACACAAAACTATAAACCGCTGATAACTGACATATTTTATTTTCTATTGTATAAACAGATCTTAAAGAATAGCACAATGGATGTTTTATAATTATTGTATCTTGTCGTGAAACAAATCAACTCAAATAGTTCCACAACAATAGAAACAACTGTCTGCTAGTATCCCGCTTTGTAGGTGTATGCTCAGTGATTTAAGTCTTTTGCGGGTGTTTTTTTTTCTTTTTTTTTTTTCTTTGGTTTGAAATTTGATTGGTTCTGATGTTTGTCGCGAAGAAAATGGAAAGCCGAGGAGACAAAGGTGAAGAGGATGAAATCTTGTGATTGGTTTAGAACCCGTCCCGTGATTACGTTTATGCTCTGATCTTTTCTTTTTTTTGTGAAACATGTGAACCCACAGTAAGTATCCTTGCGGATCAGAATTTTTAACTGTAGTATTTATCAAATAACATAAAATTAAATATTTTAACTTCAATAAAGTGTCTATAAACTGCATACAAATCATGAGCAAAATATTCCTAATCTAGTGGGTTTTTCCCCGTTTAATGATAAAGCACAACATCCTAGAGATGTTGCCATAGTTAATTACCTGTTGAAGCAGCGGTACAGGTTGGTTATGCCCGTGTACATGCAGGTGACAGGTGAGACGTCCTCCACAGCTCCCGCCATTATGTCGCTGCCGCTGCTGCTGCTCTCTGTGGACAATAACACGACTTAGTGCCCGTCTTATGACTCCTGGATAAATATTAATCTGGTAGATAAATACTTCTATCTGGTGGATAAGTTAAAAGTGCGTCTTGTGACTGCAAGATAGCATTTATCTGTCAGATAGAATGTATTTATCCATCACATTTTTATCGGGAGGCTTTAAGTACCTGATAACTTTTATATGGAAGTTAAAATGGTTGTTGCCATAGTGACGCGTTGTTTTTAATGAGGTTTCGCCTATCAGAATATGTTTTAGGTTAAAATCTTGGTTCACGTGTTTAGTAGGCACAGGCCCAGGCTCTAACTATATAAAGTTAGAACATTTAATTCACACTTTTATATAAACTAAAAAGCTATTTGTAGAGTTATATTTATATAAGAACAAATTATCAAAATTTGAGAACAATAAATGAAATTTTGTAAACGTTGTACCCAACTATTGCCCACATTTTGGCAGACACCGAAATTAGTACTTGCACGACATCCTAGTTTCTGCGCCCACGTGACGCCATCTGTATACTTGCACTCGTTTAGCCACCATTATTTAATAAATGTTGAGTGTTCTCGCGACTTGCTAGTTTGTAGTGGTATCGTCTGGGCTTATACGCATGCGCGCACCAGTAAAAACAGTACTAACCTTGCATTTTCTACATTAAAATATATTTATCCTACATATAGCTATCCGGCAGATAAATTCAGTTCATAATGCGCGTAAAATATTAAAGTGGCTGATAACATTTAACTGGTAGCTAACTTTAACCCCCCAATAGCAATATTTAGCCCATAGTCATAAGACCGGCCCTTAGTAAGATATCTACTTGTTCCTAAGAGTCAGTCTCATTAACCGATTAACCGGGATATTAGATACAAGAATACGCGTGGACATGCAAAACTTATCAAATTCCAGTTTTCTGAATTCTTTATTTGACAACAGTAAATTTGGTATGATTAAAAAAAATAATTTACATGTGGTAGAAGGTAGATACATCACACTATTACGTAACACCGTTTGAATCAATGTTTCCACCCGTGCAACCACTATTTTGATCTGTTTTACTTTTGATCGGACTTGGTCGTAATGTATTTATAAGATTTGATCAGGTCCTATCTTTTTATGACGTTGATTTGCTTGTTTTGTTTGGCTTCTCACAGCATATCGCTGAGAATAATTGTACGTGCCACTGTGTGTATGCATACCACAGTTTGTGAACCGTTACTCTAGTCTATATCAAAAATATATTTTTTAAAAGCTCATCAAATCAGGATTATTTTGAATGTGACTGTATACTTGATAAATTCATCTTCCCTCCCCCAAAAATAAAACTTTCTTTGAATAGACTAAAGTTTTCTACCGAGCATGGAAGGGGGGGAGGGGGAAGCGAAACCTTAATTTGATCTTGAAGTGCGTCCGTGAATAATGGAACACCTTGTTTTATTATTACTGCGCTGTCCGCGAATGGAGGGAACACTTGTAAATTGTAGTTTCGGTGTAATGGAATCTGGCGACCACCCAATGACGACAACTTCAAAATGTTGCAATAGTTTTATACCCCCCCTTTATCCCTTGCCCGAAAATACCCCTGGGAGGAGAGCGCTCCCTTATCTCAGACCATTCGGAAGTTTTTTTTGGTCCTTCTATTCAGATTTAGTAAAAGAGGGTGGGGGAATGGGGGTAGGGTGGAGCCACCTGTTGAACTTTTTTTTTTATCAACGCGTCTTACTACCTGTTCAGGTTATATTCATATATGATAATTACTCAAATGGGTTTTGTATGAGAAGGGAAGCAATTTAGAGGTAACCGACCAGCATTTGCGTTGAAGAAGAGTGGGAAAAACCACCCTCAGTAGCTCCGACCGGGGTTTTAACCCAAACCTCCCCATCATCATCATCATCATCATCATCAAGCCAGTCCAACATAAGAGTGACCATTCATCCCTGAATCGGGCTGTTGAACAATTAAATACCCAGAATAAAAGAGCTAAATAGATAAGATATTGTGATAGTGGTCAAGGAACAAGCTCCAGCAACAGTTAAAGAGAGAGATAAAATAGAAGTTAAATTTGTGAAGAGGGATGGAAAGTCCATGGGTGTCATGTGAGTGGGTGCTGAGATTATATTGAACATAAAGGAGGACTACGCCCAATATCATTGCTGAGGGAACAGCAGGACTTGAGGAGAAAAGCTTTTCTTCACTCTTTCTCTCTGTTAACTGTTGCCAAATCTCCTAGATTTCAGTTATGTCTGAAGGTGGTGTACTGGGGGTAAGAAGGAGCTACTGGCGACCTCGACTAACCAGCGTTGCCAAACCCGTCTTATAATTCAGGAGAGCTTGACCATACAAAAACAAGATATTGACAACATTGTTTCTCAATAGTAACTAACCTTCCCCCCGCGTGAGCAGAGTAGAGTCTGCCCTCTTGCCGTAACGACTGCCCAGGAAGAATCTGTCGTTCCTTGGAGCCACCTCCACCAAGTGCTGGTTGCTGCGACCATACCTGCTTCCGGTCCAGAACTGCTTCTCTCCACGGCCTGCCACAAGATCATAAGAAATGGAGGGGTTAGCACTTAAGACTCGGACATAATCAAAATATGAGGGATATGATGGGGAAAATATCGACACGTATTACTAAAATATATATTTTCCTTTTGATATGAACACTTTTATACTCTATACATTTAATTATAAAAGTATTTAAAACCACTTGGAATTTAAAAAAACACAAGAAATATACCGGTTTCGGTGGCCGAACGGTCTAACGCACTACTCTCGCAGTAGGCTAGACTGCCGACTACTGGAAGATCGGGGTTCTAATCTCGTTCAAGTGTACTGGCGGTGGTTTTTCCTCAAATTTTCTCCACTCTCCCTCCATGTAAATGTTGGTACACTTCCTCTAAATTCAACCTTCCTAATCCCTAACTCATTAGCGTAATTAGTACATATGAGTATAACCTGAACAGGCGCTAAAAATGTTTAAAAAATCGAAATAGAGTACCGATTAAAATGGTTTTGTAGTATTTTAAAATATCTTCGACTTTATGTTTTATCTGATCCAAAGTTTCTGTCACGACCAACCTGGCGTCTTGGATATCTCCATTAACTTGTGACTCCGTGGAGTTAACCCTTAAGCTAAGACGACAGCCTGTCAGTAAAACCGCTGACATTCACTAGTCCCATCCGTCCGTGGCAAGGGATCCTTAACAATAGGAACGCTTCACTGGACCAACATCGGCTATCGATAACGCCGTTACGATCCACCGGGAAAAAAAATAATTCTTAACGTGTTTCCCGATCAAGAAGTTAAAAGAAGGCTGTCATAAAATTCAATTTATCTGGAAACTGGAAACAATTAACTTTAATCTGCTACTTTGTTATAAAACAAATGGTCTAAACACGTCATTCTCGTGTTGGACTGGTTTGCCAGTGACGGGTAAATCAAGGTTTGAATCCCGGTTGGGTGTAGTGAGGGAGGTTCTTCCTAGTAGGTTCTCCACTCTACCTTCATGCAAATACGGGTACGTTTCCTCTAAAATTCTACTTTCCTAATCCCTATTCCACTAACGTAATTAATGTTAAGACGCGGTGGAATAAAAACAATTTTTTTTACTGAAATGTGTGAAAAGTTTTAAATTTTGTATTACACTTATATGGATAAGTCATAAATTTTATATAAAATATTTTTCCCAGCTAATCGTACTACTCATCTGGGCTATACACATTTTAATTACTCAAATAAGGTACGGATGTAAAAGGTAGAATTTATATAAAATGTACTTGCATTTTCCTGTGGATGCAAGACTCAACACAACTAAAGATATTAAAAAGAAAACTCTAGAATTCTTACTGCTTTCCCTTGGTAAGGAAAACATTTAATCCTTATTATTAAACAAATTAAATAACGCGATAAATTGGAAAATATATTAATAAAGTCATAAAGATTAGTTGCACCCAATATTGCCAATCAAGTAGAAGCGACTTCTGATCCGTCGTTATATTTATAATAAACGTTCTTGATTCTTTGAGCATCATATGCAGTAATTAAAATAAACACTATCACTTATATAAATGATAATGCAAAATAGAGCGTACCGCTCCAAACATACTCAGTACACCCAACTGATACTCGAACCTATACCTATTCGTCACTGGCAAAACAAAATAGATAAACCCAAATTTTTAAGTCCACGTGCTCCACAGAGGAAGGTCTAAGGAAAAATTGATTTAAATGTTGACACTTCCTCAGACGATAATGCTATCTTTTTCATTTTTCAGCAGTGTCTACCCATCGTTCGTGCGCGCTCACACACTCACACGTCTGTATCACACACTCATTCATCTCTCGAGCTATTCCAGCTGAGCCTCCTCTACATCGAGCGACCGAACGAACGTTCCTACCAGGGGTGGACATTGCGGGTTCCAAGCGATCAGGGACTACAGATGTGATGACCCTGAAAATGGGTATGTGGTGTATGTGTGTTAAGGACAGTATTTTTGCAGTTTTTATATCAACACTTTTTTTTATCAAAATAAATCATATAATTCTCCACTATAAACATAGTTTAATTTTCTTCACATGGTGACTTCATAAGTTCTTGAGTATCTATCAAGGGTGTCCTGGAATTTAATGAGAACTTTTTATCTGCATTTAAAAAGTTTGTCATCTAATGCCGCCATGTTCATGATAGATATTCAACAATTGTTGATATCAACATGTGAAGAAAATTTAACTCTTTGTTCATACTGGAGAAATAATAAATAAGAAGTCCGAC
The DNA here is from genome assembly GCA_902151455.1 of Timema bartmani. Taxonomy (NCBI): domain Eukaryota; kingdom Metazoa; phylum Arthropoda; class Insecta; order Phasmatodea; family Timematidae; genus Timema; species Timema bartmani. The sequence continues at coordinate 177,017 of CABFWB010001076.1, read as the reverse complement.
ACCTTAGCTCAAGTGATAGCGTTTTTGTCTACTAAGCTAAAGGTTCCCAGTTCGATTCTTGGCATGGTCGAAAATTTTTATCATTGATGAAATGTGGGGTCCCCCCACCTTTCGTAGTGATAAATTAGCAGCCAGGGGATGGCTGTTGTGCCTGTTCAAGAGTTAAGTTAGTTTATAAGTCATGTGCTTATAAGATCAGTAGGTTCAAAAAGTGTACGTTAAATACCTTAAATAAATGAAAAATGAAAATGTTAGAAGAAAGCTAAGAGCCCTTTTTCAACAAGTCTAATGTCATAGTTCCGCCAATATACTTGAAAAGTCGTTGAACATGAACTAATATCATATTTTCACACATTTTATATATTAATAATAACACTAAAAATTATAGGGCTGTCAGGTAACAGAGCCCTGTTGGAATCTTTAGATTTTATTTTGCGTGAACCATATTTTGAATCAACTCATCGTAGAGTTGAATATTGCATTGGAACTGAGCTGAACATCTGCGTGGCAAAGTCTCGCTCGATGGACTACTAAAATCAATTAATATGAAGTTATTGGGTCTATCACAACAGTGCTTGTAAATGTATAGTAATGAATACAGGATTTTCAATTAAAATCATATGTATTTAACCATTTAAATATGTATTTGTTTGAAAACATTAATATGAATTTGACTTTTATAGTCATCTTTGATGTTTGTTCCTATTGGTTGAAATTTGGTCTTACGTTTTTTTATTGTAGACAGTCTATAGTATGATTTTTGTAGGAAGAACAGTAGAAGTTAGTTACCAAAGTTACTAAATCAATTTTAATATATCCATAAATCAATCGAGGCAGCCTCCTTTACATACACTGGTTAAGTAGAAGAGAAGGCTAACGCCTTAACTTCGCCAGATAAATAAAGGCTATTATTATTATTATTATTATTATTACATTCATATATGCCATGGTAGGTTGTAGCAATGTTTTAGTTTAAGCTGAAGTGGTGAGGTGAAATATCTATAGTTTTAAAACCACTAAATTTAATTCCGAGGCCATTTAAGCGATATTGTCGATGATTACGCAACTATTCTTCGCTTTAAACACTAGTTTTTATTTTCATGACATGAGCAAAAAATGCTTCTAAATTTTTAAACCCTATCTGAGAATATATTTTTGAAACATTTAAGTTTGTAGAATGATCATCCCTCCGCTACATGTGTGGATTACAAAGAAAGTAACACTCACTATTCACTAACAAATGGTCGTAAGTTTGACTTGGAAGATTGTTTATAAACAACACCAACGACCGAGTGGCCACCTTCTGTTGACGAAGATATTGCCAACTTCCACGGATAGAGAGGGTTATGCGGTCAGGACAGAAAACCCTCTATCCGTTAATCTTAATTAATTTTTTATATATAAAAGAAATGTATGATTGAATGGAAAGCTTTATTTTAATTTAGTATAAAAGTAGTTGCGGTGGCTCAGATCAAACCCGGGCCTCTCCCTATAGTCCACCCCTTGGTTCCTAGGCAAATACAGGCGTGGATAAGAGATGAGTTCGCCAAACATATCCTCGTGGATTATTGCACCGGCTGAGAGACGGCCGACCGGCCATGTGGCTTGTACTCCGACACTCCGCCAATCCGCCTTCATGAGACGATGTGAAAAACGTTACGGCTAGTGAGTTAAAAAAGAGCAGGGAGGGGGGGTGACAGTCTTTTTTTTGTTATCTAGTGTCTTCTCTCCCATCTGCTTCGTGCTCTGAGACGAGAGGGACAGAACTATGCAGTTCAATTTTCATAGCAAGAATCCTATTTTGACAGAAAAAAAAAGTCACTAGAACTACAGTCACATATTCTTACGTGATCGCTACCTGTCACTTTTGAAATATATTGTAAATGCCTTTAAAATAACAATTTATAAGGTAGTTAAATTGTTATTAATGTTGACCCCGGGAACAAAAAATTTGAATTTTTCTTAAAGGTCTTTCTTAGGAAAATTGGGTTCTACTTTTAGTTGCTCAGAACTAACATGAAAATACTCTTCCCACTATTTTAATACAGAAAGATTTCATTTTGGGTGGAAAATATAATAAGTAACATATCAAGAGGCACATTTTTTTTCAACAACCGACCTTTTTTTTTTATCTCGTTTTAATAAAATACAAGAAGTGTCTTGTAGATGTTACAAGTTTTTCAGTATATTTTTTTAACGCACTTTTAACTACTGATAATCGAGCCATACATGTTTCAACATATATTTGTGGGGGGTAAGAACTGCCCCTAACCTTATATTCACCCCTCTTTCCGTCATATCCTATCCTTTATTTAATCGATTGGGGTGATGTACTGCGATGTGGCTTACATTTTGACACACGACGACCCTCGTGCGCCTTTCACGTCAATTGGTTTCATGGATATCGTGGATATCTTATTTCGAGGGTGCTATCTGGAGATAGGAGTCCTCAGGGGGTAGATGTTAAAGAGAACGATCATTTTACTATGTTTTTGAAAGTTGTAACGATATTGATTTGGACCGCTCTCATATATTTAAAAAGTTATGGATGAAGGTATTTTTCTTTAAAGTATCGTATGTAGATTATCCTTTTAAGACTTCATCCATGGATAGTCACGCGCTTTTCAGGAATAATCTAGAAGAATTGCACCATTAAAACTTATTTTTTATATTCAAAATTTAACTCCGTAATATTTACCAAACAAGCAAGAGAAGCCAGCTCCCTATATCCAATAGGAAGCTAGCCTTCAAAACATCTGTCGCAGGGACGCTTTCGATTTGTTGGTTTTGACACTGGTCACGAGAGGTCCAAGGGGAAAGTGGTAGGTAATATATAAGCTGTGTGTGCGTATGAATATATAGAGTGTGCACCGACGACAGATAGAGTGTGTGTTGACGACAGAAAGAGAGAAGTCACATAAACAGACAGTACATAGTTTGTATCTTAAATAAAAGTGTATGAGAAGATATAATCATTCCAATAAATTGTGTTCAACATCAACAGTTGTATTTATTATAAGTCAAATAAACCGTAACATAAATAATTGGCGCTCGACTACGGGGCTATAAATAACCAATTATATCTCAAACATTCCGTAATTTCATAATTGGCGCCCAATCGCGGGACAATTACATAAGAAACATTCCATATCACAATAAAGTACTGGCCTTTTTTTCTTTCAATCGTGTGGGGTAGTGTTAATATTGGCCACCAGCTTCTTTAAACAATCAACACCCACTTCTATGGTCACATGGTTTAAGGTGTCGTTTTCTCAATGAACTGGATTGCTGAATATAGGGAGATTAGGGCTCGAATCTCGGTTTCATGTAATTAAGGTGGTTTTCTCTAAATTGACCCTCCCTCCAAGCAAATGGGGACACATTTCCTCTAAATAATAAATATTCATAATCCTTACCATATTAGCACAATTATTTATATATGCGTATAGACCCTAAGGGGGAAATAAAACAAAAATTGTAAAATTCAACTCCGTCTCTACAGATTGTAAGTATAGATGAATTTTTCCAAATATTCAAAGTTTTGTGAGCTCTCGAGCTCTGTGTTCTGGGATGTGCGCTCAATTTACCCCAAAACCTTATTCCTTACCTTATCCTTACCTTAAACCTTAACTTCAACCTTAAACCTTACCTTTATTCGACTATATCTTGATGCTGCTCATAAAATATGGTCGTAATGTATCAATCAATTATAACTTTTAGGACAAATATATTGTTATTTCTGAACCTTTTTAATTTACTTGTTCAAAAATAATAAATGCTAAGCTTGGAACAGGAAACGTCATGAAAATTTTGCTCAAGGCTTTTTTAATCACTCCTAAAATATACAAAAAATACAATTTTTTCTTTGACACGCATATATTACCACAAGTGTTCTAGTTCCACTAGTTTGTCTTGAAGTAGTTCCCTTAACTTATGTCTTGAAGTAGTACCCCTAACTTATGTCTTGAAGTAGTTCCACTAGTCACTATATTGAGGTAGTTCCACTAGTCGTTATATTGAGGTAGTTTCACTAGTCACTATATTGAGGTAGTTCCACTAGTCACTATATTGAGGTAGTTCCACTAGTCATTATATGGAGGTATTTCAACTAGTCACTATATTGAGGTAGTTACACAAGTCACTATATTGAGGTAGTTACACTAGTCAATATATCGAGGTAGTTCCACTAGTCACTATATCGAGGTAGTTCCACTAATCACTATATCGAGATGGTTCCACTAGTCACTATATTGAGGTAGTTCCACTAGTCACTATATTGAGGTAGTTCCACTAGTCAATATATTGAGGTAGTTACACTAGTCACTGTCGTGAAATAGTTCCACTAGTCATTGTTTTGTAGTAGTTCCACTAGTCACTGTCTTGAGATAGTTCCATTAGTCACTGTCTTGAGATAGTTCCACTAGTCACTGTCTTGAGATAGTTCCACTAGTCACTGTCTTAAGATAGTTCCACTAGTCACTGTTTAAGAGTAGTTCCACTAGTCACTGTCTTGAAATAGTTCCACTGGTCATTGTCTTGAAATAGTTCCACTAGTCACTGTCTTGAGATAGTTCCACTAGTCACTGTCTTGAAATAGTTCCACTAGTCACTGTCTTGAAGTAGTTCCACTAGTCACTGTCTAGAAGTAGTTCCACTAGTCACTGTCTTGAGATAGTTCTACTAGTCACTGTCTTGAGATAGTTCCACTAGTCACTGTCTTGAAGTAGTTCCACTAGTCATTATTTTAGAGTAGTTCCACTAGTCACTGTCTTAAGATAGTTCTACTAGTCACTGTTTTATAGTAGTTCCACTAGTCACTGTCTTGAGATAGTTTCACTAGTCACTGTCTTGAAATAGTTTCACTAGTCACTGTCTTGAAGTAGTTCCACTAATCACTGTCTTGAAGTAGTTCAACTAGTCACTGTCTTTAAATAGTTTCACTAGTCACTGTCTTGAGATAGTTCCACTAGTCACTGTCTTGAAATAGTTTCACTAGTCACTGTCTTGAGATAGTTCCACTAGTCACTGTCTTAAGATAGTTCCACTAGTCACTGTTTTAGATTAGTTCCTCTAGTCACTGTCTTGAAATAGTTCCACTAGTCACTGTCTTTAAATAGTTCCACTAGTCACTGTCTTGAAGTAGTTTCACTAGTCACTGTCTTGAAGTAGTTCCACTAGTCATTGTTTTAGATTAGTTCCACTAGTCACTGTCTTGAGATAGTTCCACTAGTCACTGTCTTGAGATAGTTCCACTAGTCACTGTCTTGAAGTAGTTCCACTAGTCACTGTATTGAGATAGTTCTACTAGTCACTGTCTTGAGATAGTTCCACTAGTCACTGTCTTGAAGTAGTTTCACTAGTCACTGTCTTGAAGTAGTTTCACTAGTCACTGTCTTTGAAGTAGTTTCACTAGTCACTGTCTTGAAGTAGTTCCACTAGTCATTGTTTTAGATTAGTTCCACTAGTCACTGTCTTGAAATAGTTCCACTATCTACAGTTATTGTACTTACGAATTGTTGCCAGCTCTAACCGCTTGGGAAAAGTCTCTTATTTACATCCAACACATTTTTTCTCCAAGTTTATTTTCAAACTTACCGACATCTGAATCCACCACATAAAACAAAAACTGCCCATAATGTCGCTTGCAATGTGTGTACATGTTAACATGGGATATTTATCCTGACCTTTGACAGTTTAAAAAAGTATGCCTCACTTCATTTTGTTGTCTTATCTAGGAGACACACTTTATGAAGAACAAACGCAACATCAAGCGAGAGTGCATCCTAAATCCTGTTTTTTATTCCTGTCCAGATAAAAGTGAATGGGCCCAAAATATGGACCTGTGTTTCATAGACCTCGTCAACTCGAATGAAATTCTGGGGCAGTGTTTTTTTTTATCTAATACTTTGAGGAGAGGGGCTATACCGCCTGGCATTTAAAAGATAAATTTATTGTTACATTTTCGTATTTCTGGGGTTATATAACCTGTTTTATGTTCGTCTACTTATCCAAAAGTTGAATTTATAGTCAAGCCATGATTATAACGAAGCTTTTACCAAAACAAATTGATGTTTTTAAAACAAATACTTTTCAAACAAAAAAAAAATTCTACATTTTACACGTTTTTTTTAATCAATATTACATTAAAACTGTACTTGACTTTTTAAAATTTGGTGTCGTTTATCTGCATTCAGAAAAAGTAAATAAATGGTCTTTTTTCAATACATTAATGAATACGTTTAATCAAGTGAACTTGTCATTTTTATATAGATTTATTATATTTGATTGACTTTTATGATCCTTTAGAAGTAATATCATTTCATTTAAAAAATACTACTGAAAAAGGTTAACATGGTATCATATTTACTTTAGCTCTATTTGAACAAAATATATGTTTGATGTAGAGTTAATGGAGTCAAATGAATTTCAAATTATATAAATACTCTCGAACTAATATATTTCGAATGTTACAAGTGACATGATGGCATTATTAAAACACAATAAATGCTTTAAACGGAAAACTAACATTTCATGGTTCAAGAGCTATTCAGACATTCACATTTAAACCGTTAATTAAAGTGTGGACATAAAATATAGTTCTTAACATTATAGGAATCAAAATTCTATTCAAAATTTAGATCAATAGCTATCATCAAGATTGTAAATAAATAAACTTTATACATATTTTTAAAATGTTGTAAATAAATAATTTTGTCAATTATTTTAACACTGCTTCTTACTCTACATTTGGTACACACGCCAACGTACTAATTACGTGAATGGGTTAGGGATGGGAAAGGTTAAGTTCATAGGAAGTGTACCCAAATTTGCGTAGAGAGAAAGAGGAGAAACCCATTGATGAAAAACCACCCTTAGTATACCTAACCGGTATCAAACCAATTTCTCCCCGTCATTGGCATCCTAGTATATTGTGAGAATAACATCTTAGACCATGCAGCCACCGAGACGTGTCATTTTACCAATAATATTATACTACATTTAAGAGCGATATAATGGTCATCGTTTACACTAAATTGATGCTTGCATTTCCTTACTCGCATGATTAACTCATACAATTTACACATTCACAGTTTTACCAATAATTAATTAATTCATAATAATTACATTATGTTCAATTTTCACTTAAACGTTTGGATTCCTTATCTAAAAAGAATATAAATACTAATTATTAGAATATCTTGTATTGCCAAAGATATGTTTGGTTTATTTTTTATACATACCTATTTCACAGGTGTCGATACTTATAATAATACACACACAAACGACCACTAATGAGCATATAATATGGTCTACATACACTCAGCTATATAAATTTTTGTCTACGTTTTTCAGTATTAACGCCTCAAAGTTTTTTTTATGTTATTTGTGTGACTGTTATGCAATGCGTGCTGCCTTTGAGATCTATCTCACGGCGCTTATTGGTCAATAGCATTTTATTAGTTAAGCTGGTGATGAAGGGAGCGGAGAAATGGTAAATGTTTTTGCAGTTTTTATATTAAAATATTTTGTTGGTCAAAATAACTAATTCTTCATTATAAAAACATCGTTTCATTTTCTTCACATTTGGACCTCAACAGTTCTTGAATATCGTGTTAATGGTGTCCTGAAATTTAAATAAAACTTTTTCTCTCAATTGAAAAATTTGTCATCTAATCCCACTATGTTTATGACAGAATGATATTGAACAACTGTTAATATCACCATGTGAAGAAAATCAAACTCTATGTTTATAGCGGAGACATATTGTATTTATTTTTTACCAAAAATATGTTTTGCTACAAAAACTGCAAAAACACTGGCCTTTTCTCGCATTCCCTACATCCCCACTTTAAGAAACCCTAAAACTATCATGTTCAAAAATTGAAATATTAAATGAATTTAATTCAGAGTATTGATGTATAAAAGATTATATATATACTAAATTGTTGTTATATTAATTTACCACAAAAACACAATAATTTCTCATTTAATTTTATAATTAATTAAACGGGATTTTTTTGACAATGTTAAGAAATCTGCAAGAGAGACCATAGATTTATACCAATTAGAGTATAAAGTGCTCCTATTATTTCATTTATCTCTGGAATTAGCTCAGTTAGAGAAGATATTTAAATTCATTAGATGACTGAAAGTAAGTACTGCTCTTTTAAACAGTTTTATAGTAATTTAACAACAACTTTTAATGGTAAGATTAGTTAACGTTAACATCAGTATGTCATATTGAAATTAGTAGCATTAATCGATCAGTTATTCTTAGTTTGTGTACCTATTAACTTAATAATCAAAGTACTCAGGCAAATCACATTTACAAAAAATGAACATCAAAAGAAAAATATATTATAGAATAAAACAATACTTATCTGCCATTAAAAAAAATAGATTTCAAACAAAAATAATCTGAATGAGTAATTTTCTACTTTTAACAGCAGTGGACTCGTGGTCTTAAGTCTAAACTCTAAGGCATCACTTTCGCAATAGACTAGATTGCCGATGACAGGAAGATGGTGGTTTGATCACGGTCGGGTGTACTAAGAGTGATTTTTCCCGAATGGCTTCCCTTTCTATCTCCACGCAAATCTTGATACATTTCCTCTAAATTCAGCATATCTCATCACTAACACATTAGTGTAATTAGTACATATGCGTATAACCCGAACGTGGTGGAAAAAAAATGCTAAAAAAGAAATTGTGTGCTACTTATGATCTCATATTTATGTATGTATATATATATATATATATGTATATATATATGTATGTATATATATATGTATATATATATACAATATATATGTATATATATATACAATATATATATATGTATATATATATACAATATACACCTTACTTTTTATACAATACTATAATGTTTATTCTATAACAGTTGACAGAAAGAAATACATAAAATGTATAAATGTAATTCAAGTTTGTATTTACTAAGGGAAAATGCCAATGTTGATCTTTTTGTTAGATTCATATAACTATAAAATTAAGGAACTGGCTTCATTTTCCTTTAGAACCAAAATAAAATATTGCCTTGGTGTCCCCCTCCATAGACAAACGCGACAACTGAAGAACGATGTGGAATTATATAGCCGATCTCTTCGTAAGAGAGAAAAACTAATTTTTCATCCGGTAGAAAACGCTTGGAGGCTATGTTTTGACACATTTATAAATGAAGGTCACTTCAAATATGAGCCATAAAAATTAGTTGTAGACTATACCACAAAAAAACCCTCGCTGTTTCATTTTATCAAGTTCATGTGTATCCAACAAAACGTGTTTAATTTCCTTGTTTCGTTGAGAAACAAATTAAATGTATTAATTCAACGGTTTTATTTGTGCTGAAAATAACACTTTTATAGGGAATATATTGATGTGAAAGTTTGTGTTTATTCTATTTGTATTTATCAACTTAATTTTTTTCTTTATACGTATTTTACATCTTGTACCAGGTGTAAATTTCCTGTTTATAAATTAACTATATCAAATAAATTCTAAATCGACTGCATCAAACAATTTAGCACGACTTTGCAGCATTCCAGTCTTCCGTCTATCCTGCATTTGGTTTGACTGCCATAATAATGAATTGCGCTAAGATTATTTTAGTGTTTTAATTTATTAATCTTAAAGGAGTTCAATTTTAATATATTTGAAAAATGACATCGAATAAAGAGAATCAAACCCGTACCTAGGTGTCATTTAAAACTATATTAAAATTAATTCTTTTTAACGATTCTCATGTCTTACAAAATTAAATCTGAACGAATAGACTCAAAGGAATTGGCTCAACAATTTGTATTTACTCTCACTGCTTATTTCCTACCTAACATGAATGAAAGACATGATTAAATGTAGTATTAATGAAATTATTTTCTTAAACTTTAACAGAATCCTAACTTTATAATAATTGAGCGAGTATAACAAGGTCATATATTGAATTTACCATTTTATATTTCAGCCCGGGTGTTTGTTCCAACACAACTGGCAAAAGCGGGAACAAATTTTAACAGAATTTGGCAGGAACTTTCTTTAAATCTGGGTTGAACGTTGTAAACATATTTTTTCGATCTGATTATCTATTTCAAGATGATGGAAGCTCAGTGGTTTTTAGATTAGTAACCTAACTGAAGTGATTTTAATTTAAAATTCTAAGCAATCGATAGAGTACCTTAGACGTATTTAAAAAAAATCATATATTGATAGACTGACGTCTAAAACCATGTAAATAACAATTTATTCTCTATGAATATAATGTACTATTGAATATAGTATTAATTTGTTTTGTCTCACTTGATCACCGAGGAGAAATATAAACTTCAAATCCAAGGAGAAATTATGGCAGATTATTCAACTTGAAAACCAAAGAGAAATACTAAAACTATAGTAATGCTAAGAACGTGACAATTCCAATATACTTTTACTTTTGAATGGAAGGAGAGAATCCTACAGTTCACAAAATTATTATATTATTTTTTTTCCCACTATAAGACATACAATACTAAATGCAGGTACAATTATTATAAAATATTATATCGTGACTATTACTTGGATAAATCATAATAGCAGATATAAATTAGTTTTATTTCAGTTACCTGCCACGTTAATTTCCCCTCTCTTGCCATACCTCCCATTGGCGTAGAACTGCTGCGCAGATGCGGTGAGCACCATGAGCGATGCTAGCGCCGCGACGGTCACCAGCCAAACATTGTTAGAGTTCACCATTGTTACCTGGAAACAAAGAAGCGACCCCTTTTGGTTTGAAAAAAAAAATCATCTCGACAACAATGTTCCCTATCCAATGATCTGTCGGAACGGACACTTCCTGAATGAGCCGACGACACATTTGTTCAACATTGACTTCATGTGAGTTAGTTGATACAATTTTAAGTTGATGGGTAATCACGCAACATTTATATTTATTCGGAAAAACTATACGATTTATCATGTACAACACTTACCATATAAATATTTTCAAAAATCTGATTTTTTTAAAACTCACTCATTTTAAAAATACGCTTGAATCAATTAATTTCCAAAATACAAGTGTGTAGTATTATTTTTCATGTAAAAAAAAATTCCAACTACTCGTTTAGAACCAAATAGTTAGCGCCATTTTCAAAAAAATAATAGGTAAAATTATTTTTTGAAAATGATTTGAATGATTTGATTCAAAATGGGTATCTAGGGCTTGTTTCACATGATAAATAATACTGCATACTTTTATATCGGATTGAATATCAAATAGCCAAAGCTATTATATATGTTTTAGTACGCATTTAGCCGCATCTAGATATCATATTCTGAAAATTTACAAATAACACCTGGACACGGGAATCAAACCCGAGACCTCTGGCATACTAAGCCATAAGTCCCGGGTTCGATTACCGTGTACAGGTGTCATTTTTGTATTTTCAGTATATTTTATATCGGAGATATATTTAAGAATTTAATTTAACCCTTTCCAGCCAGTTTATCTTATTTTTTATCTTCAAACTACGTACCATTGCCTGATATAACTATAAGTCTACATATTATAAAGCATTTTCATTTTATATTAACAATTATTGTGAATTATATAGAGATTTTAAAATAAATTTCTAAAACATGTATTTTATTAGAATATATTTTAGTTAATTTGGGCTGGAAAGGGTGAATAATTTTTTTTAAATAAGATACTTTTTTGAAAATGTCTGTAACATTATTTTCCCTGTATGAGTGGACCGTTCTACATGATAAATCAATCAATTTTTTATTACTTTCTCTCTATCTTACAGGTAGAGAAAGTATGGTGATCGTCAAAAAAATCGAACTCGAGATTTTGATGAATTTTGACGTTTCATGACTTCCTGAATCCGAAAAAGTGGTTTTTGAATTTCTGTCTGTCTGTCTGTCTGTCTGTCTGTCTGTCTGTACCTCCAACTAGAGCCTAAACTATTTTACCGATTGAGCTGAAACTTGATATCTAGGGTTTTCATAGGGTTGCCCCGAGGGGTTTTTGGAATTGGATATCTACCCCTAAAATTAAGGGTAGTTTACTGAAGGGAAAAAAGAGAAAAAGTCGATTTTCTCAAAATCGGCTCTAACGATTTTGATTAAATTTCATTTATGAACATTAATAAATATTCCAAACAAAATGGCTACTCTCAATATTTCGGCAAAATGGCTTTAAGGGCTCCGGTCTGATGCGTAAATTAACATTTTTTATAATAGCTCCGAAACTATTTGAGATATGAAATTACTTAGCATTACAAATATGTATATATATTTATAATACAAATATTTTATTCGAAACATATTTTTATAAAATCAATAATTTTCAATCTATACGCAATTATATATATATTTTTAGCTTTTTGGACATTAAAGCTTAAGTATTGCGATCGTAAAAAAAACTAACCTGAAATGTTGATGGATTTCGACGTCTCATGACCCCCCGAACCCTAAAAAATAGTCTTTGCAATGCCGTCTGTCTGTGTGTCTATTAAAACTTAAAATTAAGGGTAGTTTACTGAAGGGCAAAAAGAGAAAAAGTCGATTTTCTCAAAATCGGCTCTAACGATTTTGATTAAATTTCATTTATGAACATTAATAAATATTCCAAACAAAATGGCTACTCTCAATATTTCGGCAAAATGGCTTTAAGGGCTCCGGTCTGATGCGTAAATTAACATTTTTTATAATAGCTCCGAAACTATTTGAGATATGAAATTACTTAGCATTACAAATATGTATATATATTTATAATACAAATATTTTATTCGAAACATATTTTTATAAAATCAATAATTTTCAATCTATACGCAATTATATATATATTTTTAACTTTTTGGACATTAAAGCTTAAGTATTGCGATCGTAAAAAAAACTAACCTGAAATGTTGATGGATGTCGACGTCTCATGACCCCCCGAACCCTAAAAAATAGTCTTTGCAATGCCGTCTGTCTGTGTGTCTATTAAAACTTAAAATTAAGGGTAGTTTACTGAAGGGCAAAAAGAGAAAAAGTCGATTTTCTCAAAATCGGCTCTAACGATTTTGATTAAATTTCATTTATAAACATTAATAAATATTCCAAACAAAATGGCTACCCTCAATATTTCGGCAAAATGGCTTTAAGGGCTCCGGTCTGATGCGTCAATTAACATTTTTTATAATAGCTCCGAAACTATTTGAGATATGAAATTACTTAGCATTACAAATATGTATATATATTTATAATACAGATATTTTATCCGAAACATATTTTTATAAAATCAATAACTTTCAATCTATACGCAATTATATGAATTTTTTTAACTTTTTGGACATTAAAGTTTAAGTATTGCGACCGTAAAAAAAAACTAACCTGAAATGTTGATGGATGTCGACGTCTCATGACCCCCCGAACCCTAAAAAATAGTCTTTGCAATGCCGTCTGTCTGTGTGTCTATAAAAACTTAAAATTAAGGGTAGTTTACTGAAGGGCGAAAAGAGAAAAATTTGGTTTTCTCAAAATCTGCTCAAACGATTTTGATTAAAATTCGTATCTAGGCGTTGATTAAGATTATAAATAAACTGGCTATTTTCATTTTCCTATGAAAATGATTTTTAGGGTACTTTACAGAAGCGTTAATTTCCGTATCTCCACAACTATTTGAGAAACTAAACAACTTATCATTGCAAAATTGTAGGACTATTAGAAATAAAAAACTTTTATTTGACATATATTTTTATAAAAGCAACAGTTTCTGAGATATTTGCAAATATATTAATACAATTTTGTGAGCTTTAGTTGTAAACATATACTACTTAAGTCTTAACGCAATAATTCTCCAATGCCATAGAGTAATTAAATATAAGTATCTAAAAAAGTATGTTATTTTTCCTTAAATCTCTTAGGAGAAATGTTTGCATAGCAATGATCTATCTCCATTTTAGACTCAATAGTCAATATTTACATTTTTTATTGGTCAAAATGTATAAATGAATAATTAAATATCAATGCGATGACTTGAAGATCTGCAACACCTTATAAAATGTTAAAATTTTAACCAGAAATCGAAATTTTAATACGAAGTGTTGACCCTTGTGGAAGACATTAAACTGTTTGAAATGCTCTTAGGTGGACAAAGATGCGCCTCTTTTCTCATTGATTATATATCATTGTATATTATTTTATGCGTGTTCTTATGTGGAGTGGTGATGATACAATGTACATTATTCCGTTCAGAAATCTTACGAGTTTATAGAAAGAGAGAGAAAGTCTGTGCGGTGCGCCGTACCATTTATTTATACAGAAAAACGATTTATTTAGGAGTATTTTACTTATAATCTAATATTTTTGAATTATTGTATTTTGAAAAAATCTTGCTTTTTTTTAAAATATAATAAGGAAGTTAAAGAATTCAAGACCATAATTTATTGAGTTTTTTTAAACGAATTACGAACAAAATATTCAGCCAGAATTAAAAAATTAAATGTATTTCAATCTATTTCTTGCTTGTAGCCCTTGATCTCCTGACCACACTACTCTGACTTTACCAAGAATAAAATGTGTTATATGTGGATACGTGAATTCACTATGTTACTGGGGATTAAACCAAGATAATCTAGTAATTAAAACTTGGAATCCATATAACTTATATATATTTTAATTGAATTTAAATTCAAACTTGGAAACGAATAACACGCGTAGGAAAATTGAAACTAAATTCGTCAAAATGATTTTTCAAAACGTGACTATATTATTATTTGCAGAATATGTTCATAATCCACGTCAAGAACAAATTATTTATTCTTTCCAAGTGGTTTTTCTTTTAAGATTGCTGCATGGGAGAGCATTGAAAAGCGCTGCAGATATTTAGAAATTCCGGATTGTTATTGTTATTATTAATTTTATTGTTATTATTGTTATTATTATGTAGTTTGATATTTTTAATAGTGTTTTCGAAGGTGATGAATCCAAGCGTTATTTTTATAGCACTATTTTGTGCCCAAAACCGATTAATAAATTATTGATTTAGCGAATACTATTAGTTTAATTTTCTACATATTATAATCTCAACAGTTCTTGAATATTTGTCATGAACATTACGTAATTTCCCCAGAAACTTTTTAAATGAAGATAAAAAGTCCTGGTAAATTTAGGGAATACCCGTGACAGATATTAAAAAATTGTTAAGAATACATTATGTAGAAAATTAAACTAAAAGGATCTAATGAAGCAAAATTTATATTATTTTGAACAAAAAAAGTACTATTATAAAAAAAACTGCAAGAAAATGATATTTACTCGCACTGTCTTACATTCCACCCACATTTTGATAGCAAAGAGCTCTTATATCAAATTCTTGTAGTTACGTTATTATTATTATTATTATTATTATTATGTTTAGTGATATAATAAACGGAATATAGAAATCTCCATTATGATTAAAAGTTTTATTTACTGTCGCTATATTAGCGCAGAAATCCGTTGCGTGTTTGTCTACTGAGATAAGAGTCCCGAATTCGATTCCTAGCATGGCCGAAAAATTTATCATTGGAAAAATGTGGGTTTCCCCTTCACACTTTATTGAATTGATGGCCGGGGGCTGGGTGTTGTGTCTGTTCTAGATTTAAGTTAGTTTATAAGTTGTGTGCTGATATATTGAATTGGTTCAAAAAAAGTGCACGTTAAATACCTCAAATGAAATGATTAGCACGAAAATTGTAGGGCTTTAGAGATATTTTTTTTTTAATCGAACACATAAAAAAAACATGATATTTATAAACACATGCTTATTCTCTCGATACTAATAAGTACTATTATTGATACTTTACTTTCAGATATATTAGGACACTTGTTGGTAGCTTTGTGTCACATTATGTCCTTCCCAGAATTCCCTGCGCACCATCACGTGATCAACCCCTCTTTCCCCTCCCCCCTTTCCGTCAAACAACGACACACTTCCGCTTTCTAGAGCAAAGTAAACGCCGAAGCCATGACGGAGAATTTTATTGTTTCTGAAACTCAATCTATAAAAACTTTTTTTTCGCTCTTTATATTTGGTTTTACACTATTTATTTTTTTGGTACAGTAACACAAATAGGTGATACAATACATTGTGCTGCATACAGTAGGTATGTACTTACAGTAGGTATGTACTTTACACACTTGTTTCAACAACGTACGTTCGTCCATATCATTCAACGTTTTGTTGACAATGTCAGGGAGTTATATTGTTAGCGTAAAATAGATTAAAAAATTATTTTAGTGTGGTTTTTATTCATTACTATTGACAAATGTTGTTTTCCACTGTGAATATATTATACTTATCCTATTATTTTGTCATAATATATAATAAATATGGTTTCTAGATGTGGAAAATAAATAAGTGTCGGTTTATTTTTGGCTAACGCATGGTGAACCATTTCACCAGAAAATAGGTTATACTGCTTTGAGTTTTGTCAAAAATAGTGAATATTTTCCATCACATAAGCTTCTAGAAACAATTAGAGAATAAATGGATAGTTTTCAAAACTAAATGATTGGAATAGTCTACTATTGTGTGTGCACCGGCTCTTCTGGTCTGAGTTAGAGCAAATTGTTACTTTCATTAATCTCTCTGAGTCTCACTTATGGTTCTGGCAAAATGAAAATGGCAGAGGTATGAACGATACTAGTAGTAACATTCAATACACAGCCAGTCCCTGTGATGAATGGAGTGAAGGTGTTGCTTGTAGAGTCAGTTAGTGTATGAACCATACTAGTAGTAACATTCATTATACAGCCAGTCCCTGTGATGAATGGAGTGAAGGTGTTGCTTGTAGAGTCAGTTGGTGTATAAACCATACTAGTAGTAACATTCATTATACAGCCAGCCCCTGTGATGAATGGAGTGAAGGTGTTGCTTGTAGAGTCAGTTGGTGTATAAACCATACTAGTAGTAACATTCAATACACAGCCAGTCCCTGTGATGAATGAAGTGAAGGTGTCGCTTGTAGAGTCAGTTGGTGTATGAACCATACTAGTAGTAACATTCAATATACAGCCAGTCCCTGTGATGAATGGAGTGAAGGTGTCGCTTGTAGGGTCAGTTGGTGTATGAACGATACTAGTAATAACATTCAATATACAGCCAGTCCCTGTGATGAATGGAGTGAAGGTGTCGCTTGTAGGGTCAGTTGGTGTATGAACGATACTAGTAATAACATTCAATATACAGCCAGTCCCTGTGATGAATGGAGTGAAGGTGTCGCTTGTAGGGTCAGTTGGTGTATGAACGATACTAGTAATAACATTCAATATACAGCCAGTCCCTGTGATGAATGGAGTGAAGGTGTCGCTTGTAGGGTCAGTTGGTGTATGAACGATACTAGTAATAACATTCAATATACAGCCAGTCCCTGTGATGAATGGAGTGAAGGTGTCGCTTGTAGGGTCAGTTGGTGTATGAACGATACTAGTAATAACATTCAATATACAGCCAGTCCCTGTGATGAATGGAGTGAAGGTGTCGCTTGTAGGGTCAGTTGGTGTATGAACGATACTAGTAATAACATTCAATATACAGCCAGTCCCTGTGATGAATGGAGTGAAGGTGTCGCTTGTAGGGTCAGTTGGTGTATGAACGATACTAGTAATAACATTCAATATACAGCCAGTCCTTGTGATGAATGGAGTGAAGGTGTTGCTTGTAGGGTCAGTTGGTGTATGAACGATACTAGTAATAACATTCAATATACAGCCAGTCCTTGTGATGAATGGAGTGAAGGTGTTGCTTGTAGAGTCAGTTGGTGGCTTGGCAGACTGATGTGCAATAGTACCTTCTGGCTCAGTGAGAAAATCAACGGGAAACTAGGGATGTGAATAAAGTATCGATACTTTACTAATATCGATATTTTCCTTTCGATACTAGTAATTTTTTACTTTATACTTTTTTCCCAAAACTCTTACTGATATTAGAACTCACACTCCGGTATCGAAAGAAACAACTTTTATGCTATTCTCACTCATGACAGTATTAAATGTTTACTGGGGTGGACTGTGGAGGAAGAACAGATTACACTATTTCCCAATTCGCACTCATTTTCCTTATGACAAGCAAGAAGCAACTTTAACTGGTGTGGTAAAAGCCAATACTATCCATCGCATTTTCCAAGTTCCAACACATAACTTAGATGCGATGGACCTAAATTTATACTATGGTTAGATCATTATAATTTTCAGTGTTTAAATGAATATGAAATTAGAATTATTACTATGATGCAAAAGTTAAAATTATTATAACTAGATAAGAAAAAACTTTTTCCAGATTAAAATTTCTATACCGATATTTACTGCTATAGATACTCTTCTTTCGATACTAGTACGGTAGTGATATTTTTCTTCTGATACTTTTAATGATTACAATATCGATCCTTTTCTTTCGATACCACATCCATACGTGTAACTACCTCACTCCTCATTTCCCTATTTCCGGTTTTACAGCTGACAGTGGAACTGTTGAGTACTCTTCATACTTGCGTAGATACCAAGTCATGAGTTGTCCACATATTTTATTATTATTGAGTAGAAATGAAGAAAGTATAGTCTTAGATAGAAAATATACTCACATTTGCATGGCGAGAAAGCGGATTTTTTTTAAAAACCCACGTTTAGTACACCCGACCGGGTTTCAAGCCCTGACCTCTCTATCAGTGGCAAACCAAACGGGACGAGACCAAGTGCCTTAGCTCACTTTCCGACCGTGTTTGATGTACAGCCCTAGGCACAGACACAACCTTGATAGCTCAGTGGTAAGATACTATAACTTAATCTATGGCATTAGAAACCCGAATATACATTGCCACACTTACAAAAGTAGACCTATCTTGAGCTAGTTATATCAAGTCCATCTCATTACACCCTATTCCTATCTTGAGCTAGTTATATCAAGTCCATCTCATTACACCCTATTCCTATCTTGAGCTAGTTCTATCCAGTCCATTCTCATTACACTCTATCTCTATCTTGAGCTAGTTATATCAAGTCTATCTCATTACACCCTATCTCTATCTTGAGCTAGTTCTATCAAGTACACCTCATTACACCCTATCTCTATCAAGTTCACCTCATTACACCCTATCTTGAGCTAGCTATATCCAGCCCACCTCATTACACCCTATCTTTTTCAGGTCAGTTCTAATGTTATCCTCTCATCTGCGTCTATGTCTTCCCAATGGTCTCTTCTTATTGGGTGTACCAGTCAACACCCTGAACAAGGTTCTAGATTCTCCCATTCGTACTGCATGTCCTGTCCACTGTAATCTACGAGACTTGAATGTCTTGTGTTGAGTACAGAGTATGTGATACGTAACCCTCCCTCCCCAACTTCATCCCTTTTTTGGATCAATGATCTTCCAAAGCACCTTGTTTTCGAAAACCTTACATCTGTTTTCGTCGTGTGAGGTAAGAGACCACGTTTCACACCCACAGAGAGCAACCGGTAGATCTATGTGTTCTGAGTTTAACGTTCCTTGACAGCAGGCGAGATGTCAACCCGGTCTCGATTCCCAATATACAGGTTACATTTTTCAATATAGGATACAAAAAAAAATTGATGGATTTATTTTAGCTACCATCTGGGCTAAGGGCAAGCAAGACCTCGACTCGTGGTTGACCCATCTTTTCCCCCTCCTCCGCGGGTTCTTGACCACATAGCTGGTCGTCACTTTGTGGGTGGGAGGCTGGATGAGATGTGTTCAGATCTTTACAGCTCCAGGCAATACATCACCGGCGAGCAATTGTTCCGGTCTGGCTGGGGTGGGGGAAGGGTAACACGTGACCGAGGATTTGTGCTTCAAGTAATTAACGAAATAACACGAGGGAGAGGACGACGTCGATGTTACCCGTGCGCGCGCGATTGTTAGGAGACGAGACTGCTTTGTTGATTTTGTTTCTTCGCTAAGTAATGGTACTGAGTTGTCAGTGACTGGGACCTACTGATTATTGTGCTGCTAATTTTTTTTTAATTAGCCTATTAACGATCAAATAAAAGTATCCAACTCGGGTTTTCGAAAATGAATCCCCTGGAGTTTCTATAAGTGATGGTGGAAGACAATATTTAAGTAAAATTCTTGAAATTAAATTTAAACTTAATGTAATTGTAAACAATATTTACGCCTGCTTGAAAGGCCGCATGGTCTAAGCCATCATTCTCGTGTTGGACTAGACTACTGATGAAAGGGATATCGGGGTTCGAATCCCGGTTAGGTGTACTGAGGGTGGTTTTCCAAAATACATCCACGCAAATGTGGGTACACTTACTCTAAATTTTACTTTTATCCATAGCTCATTAGCGTAATTAGTACATGTGCGTATAATCTGAACATGTAGTAAAACGCGGTGACAAAAATATATTTACATAGTTTTTAAATATTAAGTTCGAAATAATATTATATAATAATATACCTAAATTTAGTTTGATTTACAAAGAAAAATACACAATTAGGTTTGTTATTTGAAATTTAATATACGTTTATAAACAATTTGTTTTAGCTAATATTATTTTTAATGTATCATAAATACATAGAGAAACGTTAAAATGACCAATTAAACAGCTAAATTTAATGCCTACTTTATTATAAATACTTTATAAAAATTAAACCTCTTTAAAAATAAGAGAAATTTTCGACAAGTTATTTCTTCCTAGGTATTCAAGAAAATTGTTTTTCCATTTTACATATAAAACGAGATAATTTTTTTTACGGGCTGTTGTTATATTTTTCATTGGGGTGGACCAATCATTAGAATCAGGAAGCGTAACAAACTTAATTGCTGCTATTTGCACATTTTGAGGAATGCATCAGTGGTATTTGTGATTTGTTTTTCTAATTTCTTTCTTGATTTAATCTCGTAGCACGCCAACACAATCTAAAAACTTTGCCAAATATTTATCCACGTATGAATACAAATATTGATGAAAATATATTTATAAAATTTTTCATATTAATAGATAGTTTCAGTTTTATTTATAAAAAAAATATATAAATAAGCTTTACTTTCAAAATATTAATTTAGTTAAGGGTTTCAACTTAAAATAAATTCGAAAATTAGGGTTTTCAGAATCCAGTCTCTCCTTTTAAAATAATAATGATGCATTTTTTTATAAATAAATATCAATATATATTTAGATTATATTCAAAGAAAGGATAGTCAAAATGAAAATTCAAAGTTTAATACAAGCAATCTTTGTTTAGCTTTGTTATTTTGAAAATAGTCTTAGTCGAAGAGAATTCTCATAATTGAGAAGGTACTGTTTCATTTCTAGAAAAATATTAGTTGAAAGAAGCCTCTTCCTTTTATTAAGCTTGGTTGCCTGTACAATTGAAGGGCTTAGTGTAATAGTGAGCTATCCCACGACATTTATAGCAGATTATTAAGTATTTAATTGTTTTCCGTACATAGAAAAACAAGCTTTTTTTGTAATGAGTTCTGTAAGTTCAAAGTTTGTATCAAATTAGAGGAAAAGAATTTAGTATTAAGAATTATTGATTTCTTCACACCTTAGATATTAACATCTTCGTATTACTATATCACGTGACATAGCTTATTACTATTCGAAACTCTTCAAATTTTTATTTAAATCTTAACCTAGTTGTAGTACAAATGACATAAGCCAACTTAGAACAGGAACCAGCCCAATTTCTCAGTATTCCCTTTATGAGCCCTGACCCGAATTTGATCCCACCATCTCTAGATCAGTAGGTGAGCTCTTAAGGTGATGATTTAAGGTGCGGTGAAAGAAAATGCGAGTTAAGGCATGCATTTTCGCAGTTTTTATGGCAAACATATTTTTTGGAAAAAGTAAAAAATAAATCAATATATTGCTTCAGTAGATATGTTAAGTTTAATTTTCTACACATGGTAATATCAACAGGTCTTTAATATCTGTCATGAGCATAGATACATTGAAATAAGTTTTTTTTTAATGAGGGGAAACATTATTTGCAAATGCCAGTATGTCCATGACATATATTCAAGAACCGTTGACAATAGATTATGTAGAAAACTAAAATAAACGTATTTGCCGAAGAAATTATTTTATTTATATTGACCAAAATATATGGTATGTTCGTGAAATAACGAGGATGGAAAAAAAATAGAATACCAAAGAGAATGATGGAGATAAAGTATGTAGGGAAAATATTGCAAGAGAGACCAAGAAATAGATGGGAGGAGCAGATAACAAAATGTGTACAAGTGAGAGGAGAAAAATGGAAGAGATTAAAGGAGAAATAATGCTGGAAGGATAAATTAAGATGAAGGCATTTCACTAAAATGATCCTGCCACAGGCTGGAAACAGTTGTTGTTGTTGATGATGATGATGATGATGATGATGATGGTGATGGTGATGATGACCAAAATATATTTTTGCTAGAAAATCTATAAAAAAATACCAGCTCGCGTTCCATTGCATTCCACATTATAAATACACTATACAGTTCCATAAAACTTTTAATTAGGTCAGTAGTACGTCTACCTAATTACCTAATAGTGTCAAGTTCGATCCCAAACATATATCATTTGGAAATTGGGTGAGCTCCCTTTATCAAGATAATAAATTAATGACCTGGATTCTAGTTGTGGTGCTTGTCCTCTAATTATTATAGTCACTAAAACGTACTAAAAAAAAGAATATGTCCACACTGTACACTTTTTATTGCTTTATTTGTTTTTCTCGGAGAATAATAAAGTTTTCCCAAACCTCTCCGTGTTATGTGATCCTAAGTAGACCTCCACAATAGATGAGCTCACGCGCGATGCATTATGGGGCTAATATCACTCCACGCCAGTAGCAATGAACAATACCATTCTCTGTCTCGGCCATTAGGAAACAATTCGAGGGAAGGGGAGGTTCAACATTTTACGACCGTTACTTGGTTTACCACCTTTTTAAGACGCAGGGAGAGATTAGCTCAGGTACCTGGGTACTAACTACAAGGAGAGAGTAGCAGAGATACCTGGGTACTAACTACAAGGAGAGAGTAGCTCAGGTACCTGGGTACTAACTACAGTGAGGGAGTAGCTCAGGTACCTGGGTACTAACTACAAGGAGAGAATAGCATAGGTAACTGGGTACTAACTACAGTGAGGGAGTAGCTCAGGTACCTGGGTACTAACTACAGGGAGAGAGTAGCATAGGTACCTGGGTACTAACTACAAGGAGAGAGTAGCTCAGGTACCTGGGTACTAACTACAGGGAGAGAGTAGCTCAGGTACCTGAGTACTAACTACTAGGAGAGAGTAGCATAGGTACCTGGGTACTAACTACAAGGAGAGAATAGCATAGGTACCTGAGTACTAACTACAGGGAGAGAATAGCACAGATACCTGGGTACTAACTAAAGGGAGAGAATAGCACAGATACCTGGGTACTAACTAAAGGGAGAGAATAGCTCAGATTCCAGTTCTTAAGTCAAGCTATCTCTGCGCTTTTTAATCGGCCTCTATCCGGGCCAACAACCATATTTTTGAAATAATCAGCCATATCTAGTGGGTGCCTGTTGTCAAACAATTCAATGCCTGTTACTAGTCATAGTTAGCACAACACTCCATTTGTTGTGTGCTGAAGATTGATGAGTTGCCTATCCCCCGAGCCACAGACAAGGATACACCAGACCAACAGAATCCAGGCTGAAACATGGGTCCTTCAACACGGTCTCGATAGGTGCCATCAAGATGCTAATTTTAAACATGATTTCACTAGAGAGAAGCAGACACATATCTTTCTCGAGTCAAGCAGCTGGTTCCCGTAAAGCTAGGTTCAGGTAACGAGCCAACCTACTCCTGACATAATCATACCTCAGAAAGAGCCTATGCAGACTGCATCCTACGATTACAATGCTCCCTTTATGACGAACGTGCTAAGAGCGAGTCTTTTAACAACTACACATTTTTAAGTGCTTTTATCACTGATCATTGACACTAGCGAACCTCAGTATTGATGGACCCAACCTGGCTCAAAGAGTGCCGCGAAACTTTCGTAAGGCTGAGTATCCGGTGTACACCTTGTCTGTTACCCAGGTTCATGCAATGTCAACTCTGACGTCAAGCAGCGCCAATATTTAGCTCCGTTGACACCAAGCTTATGTGAAAATATTTGCCTTTCCACCTCCTACAACACTATCGTAATTTGTTCGTATGCGTATTATTCGAACGGGTAGCAAGACACGATAGCAAAAAAATAATAATAATGTATACCTCATCTTATTACGTCCGTGCCGTCCAAATATTTACACGAATGGGGTAAGAATGAGGCAGGTTGTAATTAATGTGCATGTATCTGCATTTGCACGAAATAGAATTGGGAAAACATTTGGGAAAATACACCCGTGGTAAACACGGCTAGGATTTCAACCCAAATAGTAAATGCTTTTATTTTTAAATTTAGCTCGTTAGTTCTCAATAAATTGCTGTCAAAGTAAATAGTATTTTTCAAACATAGCTACCTCCTATATGAATATTTTTGAAATTTGAAATTTTTTGGCACATCCTTGGGGTAAAATCTTCCATTTAGACAAAAATTTGGAAGATAGTTCAGAAATAACTCTGAAAATCACTGTATAAAAGAACCGCTTTACGTTTTAAATATACAGGATATTTCTAAACACTCTGCCCAAATTTAAACAACAGCATCTGTGAGCAAAGAGAAACAGAAACGTACGTTCGTGTACAACTAGTTGCATATCATTAGGTGGGCAGAAGTGCCCAATCGCGAGCAACGTGTCCGAAGGGGGTCTCGCGTCAAATGCTATTGACATACTGCTGCGACCAGGTCGTGGAGGGAGTTTTGAACACCTGTTGTGATGGGACCGCCTAATGATATGCAAATTGCTGTACACGTACGTACTTACAGCTGCGTACGCCGGCGTTGGTGCGTCTAACTTAAACTTACATTCAATAGTACAAGATGACACTTCGGACAATTTTTTACAAGGTTTTACGTTTATTTCTGCCCACAGATGTTGTTGTTTAACTTTGGCCAGTGAGTTTAGGAACACCCTTTAGCTTATATAGATAAATGTTATCGAGTATTTTTTTACTTAATTCGGTGGCTGTATGGTCTAAAGCGTCACTCTCACAATAGACTAAGACTGCCAATGGCAGGGGGATTGGAGTTCAAATCTCGGTCTAGTATACTGAGAGTGGTTTTCCAAAATGGTTTTTCACTTTCTCTCCACACAGATGCCGGTATATTTAATGTAAATTAATCCTTCCTCTTCCCTAACTCATTAGTGTAATTAGTACATATGCGTAAATTATAAATATGAAGTAAGACGCAGTGCATAAAAAAGGATATTTTTTTACATCTGTGATGAAACTACAAATTGATATGTAATAATTTTTTTATAATACTTTGGTTTTGATCATTAATTCATAAATTTTGATTTTTCATTAAATTGGACTAATGCGGATTGATGCTTAAATGTGGACAATATTTATTTTCACTCTTCTAATTGATGATCCCAATTTTTTGTCCCGCTGTTACCATCCTCCGCGCTGTAGAAGGCAGTATTTGCCCTGAGGGTGGCACCTTGGGGTCCCTTCAAGACATCGAGGCAAGGTAACCTGATCTCCCCAGCCTGTCTACAGGTAATTGATGGATCTTGGATAATGTCGTTACCTTGTCGACATTACTCCTTGACTGTCAGGGGACGTACCCTAAAAAAACCCCGATTATTAACCGAGGAGGAACTTAGTATTTCCATGTACGGTCTCTTCGGCGCTTGCGTGAAATATACGAGGCAAATCATTTTTAAATTGTATTCTAGTGACGTCATGGGATCTCTTGTTTGCTTTTTTTTTTAATCCCTCATGCTGTAAACTAGACTGCCGATGACGGGGAGATTGGGGTTCGAATCCCAGTTGGATGTCTTATGGGTGTATTTTCCTCAATTATTTTTCAATCCACCTACAAGCAAATGCAGGTTCACTTCATAAACACTTTAACCTTACTCATCCCTAGCACATTTAACACCTTAGCATAATTATTACATTGGCGTACAACCCGAATGGGTAGTAAGACGTGGTGTAAAAAATATTATATATATATATAAATTGGCTTCCATGTTTAGCAAAAAAAAAAATGGTGAAAGTGGAAGAGAAATAAATTAAATCTGTATGTTCCAAAACAAATGTTTTATAGACGTACGAACAACATCCATGGCTAACTATACAATCCTGTAGTCCCCTGGACGTTGTATGGATGTATCAATTTGTACAGAGAATACGGGGGTGGGTGCTGCTCTCAGGATATTGAGGTCATTTTGCGCTTCATGGGAATGTTCATAGCCTCAAGCTTCACAATATGTTTGTTTGCGGAGTCAATATTTAATGCGGCTTACCCCAAACGCTCCAGGATAAATACATAATTAGAAGAGCTCTATTTGGGGTATAATCGTCCGTCGATTGTCTCGTCAACAGAATGCACATGAATGTTTTGGAGATAACTTAGAATCACAGCTGAGCCAACTCTTTAATCCGTCTATGAATTGCGATCGGGTTGATGATTTTTTTCCCCCCTATTGTCTTGAAATTGGTATTAAATTTCAAAAGTGAATCATATCAACAGATTAAATCTAATATTTTTTTCACTGCGTCTCACTACCCGTTCAAGATATACGCCCTATGTACTAATTACGCTGATATGCTATGGATGAGGAAGGTTGGATTTAGAATTGGCATACCTGCATTTGCGTGGAGGGAGAATGAAAAGCCATTTAGGAATAAATACCCTCGGTACACCAGACCGAGATTTAAACCCCGATATCGCCGTCATGGGCAGTCCAGTAAATTGCGAGAGTGATTCTGCCAAATTGGGTGCGAAGGTGATTAAATATAATTTTAATGTTCGCTGGTGTATTTTGTGAATAAGTTACATTCAATTTTCATAGTATTAGGACAAGTTTAAGCTAATGAACAAAAATGTAGTAGTTCCTCTTTTATACAGGAAGGTTCTAGTAGATCTCTATAAAAATCATATTCCTCCCTCTGATTTGATGTATCATATCACAAATAAACATAGATAAGTAATAAAATAATAAAAACAACTTAATATATTTATATAATATAATAATATAATATATAATAAATAAACCAATAAAAGTATAAATATAGATAAGTAATCAAACAATTGTTTAAAAATATAGGGTAGGCTTTAAGTTTACATATAAACACAACTATTCAAACATTCTTTTTAATAAAAATATGAAAATACTTAGTACACAACCAACTCAATAATCTATTAGTTTAAATTGTTATTTGTTTTAAGGACTCGTTCAAGCTGACCAAATTAATTCTCATATGTATTCTTGTTTAATATTAACTTGAGGCTGATTATTATAATGCACAGGTAATAATAGTGTTTAAGAACTAGCTAATAAATTACTATATTATATCAATTATACTACGTCAAACAAACTTTTTTTTACATTAAAATAAGCCAAATATTTAAAATAAAAATACACTATAAAGAAGATTATTTTTAAGAAATAGATTCTCCGTATGTACTTTAAATTGAACAGATTTGTTTCTTTTTATATTATTTTAATTATAGTAATTAAAAGTTTACTAGTCCAGCCAATTTAACTGGCTTTTAAATTAATATTTTGTATTTAAAATAAAACACATTGAAAAAGTCTGATAGTGCTTGAAACGGTCCTATAAGTTCAAGACACGAAAAGTTGACCACGTTTCGCTTAAGTCACTTGGTAACAAAGTCCACATTTTAAGCTCGGAATCGTACGTTGAGATCATAATTTCACAATAAATTACTAACAGTTAAGTCAGTTATTCATCTTAGTAATATTTATTTATATTATTTGCGGTAGGTACCTATATAAAGTGAGTGGTGTATCTACTGATGCAAATTGACTGTGTTTGCCTGAGGCAGATGGCTTTAGTCTATGTTTATCGTCAATACGTATATCACTAAAGTTAAGACAATAATTTCTCATTTAATAAATACAAGTTCAGTTATGGGATTGATAAACCAACTATTTGATGTTAGTTTTAATGTGTTTTGAAAAGTAGAGTAATTAAAACCATCTGGTACGATTGTTTATTTCCCTCTAAGCGTTCAACATATCATGTTTGTGTGCGTCTATACATTCTGAATAACTATACTATACTTTGTTTTGTTAATGAATGACGTGGGTATTTAACTAAATAATGGTTCTGTCATGACCTACCTCCCGTGGGTTTAATCTGTCAGGATAGCTTGCGGGTGGGGTTAAGTTGCAGGCAAAGGTAATTGTGTGGGTTCGAAATAATACGATGTTAAATGAAATATAAAAGAAATATAAGAGATTGGACGCTCGCGCTCGTGGAAGAACTGGCTTAACCCGTGGAAACCTAGACCGATGGAATTGACTGACATGGCACGCGACCCCCTACAGAACTCGATCCCGGGACTCTGGGCACGACAGATGTCCTCTAAATACAAGCGCTACTGATAATGCGAAGATGTAGTCTGATATGGTCCAGCACCGGGAAGCGTAACTGCTTGCGGTATTGATGGAAATGTGACAGCTCCGATGTCAAATAATAAGAGGCTTTTATAGCCCGGCCGCTATGGCCCCTTTCCTGGCCAACTAGAATAAATATTGTTATGAATGGTCAGCATTCTTCTTTGACGTTTCTGGTCCGTTACATCATATGCATTAAGCCAGCATGCGCGTCCAAAAAAGTTGCGTAAACTAAAACCAACATTCAAACTTTGGTCAACGATTATGACAGTTTCATTTGTTAAAGTGTTGAGAAGTTCATCAGAGTTTAGTCCCAAAGAGGAAGATGACATGGGTTTAGAAACGTACTTGGTGTAGAGCGAGCTCTATTGAACCTATTTCTACGAATTGAACACATCTTAGACTTGAGCTTGGAAGAAATATTAAACTGAAGGATACAAGGGAAAAGTGGGGAAAATCACACTAAACATATTTTCTAGGCCAACACCTTTTATATTTCAAACCCCATTAGGACCCCCAGCAAATACTTTTTAATGAATTTATATATAACAGAGACCTCTTTTAACTATAATCTGAAGCGCATTAGAAAGGTCCCATGATTTCCTAACAGATGGTAGCAATAACTCAGTTTGATTTAAAATTAGACCTTCACGCTTTTGTCCCTTCATTTATAGTGAAATATATTAGTGAGCCCCAAATATCAATAAATGTGTAGCACCCATGCTAAATTGTATAATACTATAAACTATAGATTACTATTATTTCAACACATATTTAGTTTTATTTTAAATTAATAACTTATAAAAGTATTCAAGTTAGTGTGACATTAATAATCTGAGATGCATGTTTTTTAAACTCTGGTGTGATTGAGATTTGAGACTCAAAAGGCATGAATGTGGGTCAAGATACTTGAAGATACTATAATTAATTTCCTAGCTATTAATAAACTCACTTGGCTCAAGATCTTTAAAAACAAATATTTTGTTATTAAAACATCCATTTAATTTGAAATTAGGAGCACGGATCACAGCGTGATTCATGACACGTACCAGAGTAAAATAAATTGGTAGAAATTAACATAAATTATTCCTCGTACAAACTCCTGAAATTATTGTATTATCGATTACAACGCAAGATGTTGTAACAAAAACTTTATACGAGCTGATAATTTTGTCTGGCGTTAAATTGAAAGAAACGAACTCAGTCGGGAAATGCATGTTATCGGTCATCGACCTCAGTGCTCTTGGAATAAAGTGCTCGCCTCAATACATGATGTTCATGGGTTCAAATCCAGCTGAGATCGATGAATTTTTCTTGCGCAATAAAAATCCCTAGCACAACTTTCTTCAAATGGAAAGTAAATCCGTCAGTCTCATGTCAATTGTGGCATCTAAAAGAACCCTGGAAGGTATGTGAAAATACCCTTCCCGGAAAAATTTGTAGGCCCTTTCGCTCTTGCTTATAGAAATTCTCATGTGCTCATAAGGTTCCCTGAGAGGTATTTAGAATTGAATATCCAACCCTACGATTAAGGGTAGTTTACTGTTGGGGGAAAGAAATAGAAAAATCGATTTTCTCATAATCCGCTCTAACGATTTCGATAAAATTTTATATTCAGTTATTGTTTAATATAACAAATAAAAAAGAAACTCTAATTTTCCCATGAAAATTAATTTAAGGGTACTTTATATAAGCAGAAATTTCTAATTGTGCATCTAATCAAAATTAAAATCTTTTATTAGAAATATATTTTTTATAAAACCAATAGTTTCTGAGCTATAAGCAAATATATTATGTTTTTATTGAGTTATGGAGTTCTTTAACAATTTAAATGTATGTTTATGCCTTTTGGTGGAGAGAGGAGTTGCTCTTATTACAATGTTTCTGTAACAAGTGTATATTATTTCATTTATGCTCTTTGGTGATGTGTTTCGGCAACAATGTATATTATTTAGTTTTACAAACCTTACTAGTTCTTAGTAAATGTCTCTATTATATTATACTACTATAAAGCCACATGGCTGACTCACTCACTCACTCACTGACATTAATGTTCACCCACTTCCAGATGAGCTAGAAACTTGAAATTTGGCAAACTTATAGCTTCTAGCCTGTAACCAACGGGAAAATTCCAAAAAGTTAACAAAATTAATTTTTAACCCTTGAAAAAAACTCATAATGGCGGAGCAACTTTAAAGTCGGTGCGGTATATACAATACCATACCGGTAACTTTAAGTTGTTACGTTCAAAACAACGCTGGAATTACATTAGTTTACACTCACTTGCAAAGAAGACTCACTGGGGGGTTTGAGGGCGGGGCCACCAACGAGCAAAGCTAGTTTTAATATAAAATAGAAAGTACGTGCGGTGCGTCGTACTATTTATTTTGTATCGTGAACTCTAGTTATTATAAGCGATACGAGGAGAAATATAAAATTACCGGCCTTAAAGTTGAGACGCTTTTGAAAAAAAAAAAGTGAGTTGCAAGCGTGGGTATTTTGATATTCTAGTGGACCTCGTTCTCAAGGATATGGGGTGAGGGGGGTGGTTGCATGGGGCCGAGTCGCCCTGAGGTACACTCTTAATCGCTGGCCCTGGTGTTGACTGTGTGTGCAA
Source organism: Timema bartmani (assembly GCA_902151455.1). NCBI lineage: Eukaryota > Metazoa > Arthropoda > Insecta > Phasmatodea > Timematidae > Timema > Timema bartmani. The sequence continues at coordinate 145,909 of CABFWB010001076.1, read as the reverse complement.
GCCTTAAGGGCAGAGCAAACATAATCAAGGTTTGAGGAACGAAAGAGTTGGGGGGGAGGGAGGAATGGAGGGAGAAAGGTGGGAAGTATGGAAGATGAGCTCAGGGAGACAGGATACGTGCGCGAATATTCGCTAATAGTCGGGCGTTTCCGTCCCCTCTCGCCACACGCGGGGGTGCTCTCCAATCGACTGTTTCTTAGTGACGATTATTTTCACGACTCCTGTGACGAGGATTTTTTTTTTTCACTGTTTACACAGCACTCGGTGTGCGCTAGAGTGGTTGACCCAAGAGGATAGTATTCGTATCCCGGCTGGAGGCGCTGATAATATTTACTCATAGACTAGACTGCCGATGACAGGAAGATCGGAGTTCGAATCTTGGTTGGGTGTACTGAGGGCGGGTTTTTCCTAAATTGTTTTCTACTCTCCCTACACGAAGATGCGGGTACTCTTGATATAAATTTAATCTTCCTCATCCTTAACACATTAGTGATCAACACAGGAACACGTGGTGCTAAAAACTATATAATTACATAGTTTAAGATGCAGTGTGATATCAAACCCTCTTATATAATATGCCTTTTTTTTAACCAAATTTACTGACTACTCCCGCCTTAAAAATTCACTTGTGCAGTTTTCAAAATCCAAGCTAAATCACATATATTTTGTTTAGCATCTTATTCTTTTTATTCAATTTATTACTTTGTAATTGCTAAATTTTTAATTCCCGTAACAAAAAATACAATTTAGAGAAACCCTATTTTTCTTTCTAAATGAAATATTATAAATCTCTTATTATTGTGTGTTTGTATTCGTAAATAAGTAAAGAGTATACTCATATTTTAATTCAAACACTTTCAACAAAATTAATGAAACTGGTATTCTGAACTAAATAAAAACCACCCACTAAGAAACTTATTTATAAAAATCCAGAGTATTTTTTTTTATAGTTATTATCATTATAGCTATTAGCTTAACAAGAACTGGATTAAAAGTTTATCTTCATTTCGTTACAAAATCTAATTCTTCCTATCCCCCCCCCATTTTTCCCTTCCTTCCTGCCTCCTGATTTAGTGGTCGCGGCGCGGTTTTTAAAACGTTTACCATCCACTAGAATGCGTGGAAGTCAGTCACATTGTTGACTTTTAATGTACTCAACTGGGGTTGGGGAAAAAAAATCAAGCCACGAAAGAGTTGAGGTAGAGAAAGTGAACTTCGTAAACAAAGCAAGGCTCAGGGATTTCATTTATGTATTTAAAAATAAAAACCTTAGAAACATAGAATTTGAATAAAACAAAAAAAAAACTAAAGTATTAGAAAACCTTAGTCATGTTTAAACTAAAACACACAGTACCCGAGTTTCAATTTTATCGAGATTTCTCCATTGAAACGTCATAGTTGAATGTTTGAGTTATAGAGGTTTAGGAGAGGGAGGTAGGAAGGGGGAGGGGGGTGCCAAGGATACCATTGAAACATAAACACTGGAAGAGAAATTAATACTCGTCTGGAAAGCGCGGTCTTTAAATATTCCCGGGTTGAGAATTAATCTTTTACTCTCTCTATTTCTCTGTATTCGTTTACTATCCAGGCAACCTCTTCTAGTTTAAGGGAAATCGGTTGAGGACAGTCTAATTCTCTGTCCTATCAAGGGATAGATTCAAATTAATCCATGGATATTTCGGAATAAGTGTATTTAGGATGAGTTGGAAATGATCACGTGTTGAGATCTTTTTAAAAAAATATAAAACGTTTCTGTTAAAAATATAAAATATAACTCCATTAGATACATTTTGTTTAGTTTGATACATATAATTATAATTATAATTATTATTATGATTATTATTATTATTATTATTATTATTATTATTATTATTATTATTATTATTATTAGCACCGCTTCTTACTACCCGTTCGGGTTATACGCACTTACGCTAATGTGTAATGGTAGGGTGATTGTGAGATGAAATGGAGGACCTACAGTTTAACGTGGGATCCGAACCACGGTGGAGGAGGCCTGGAATTCCTCACATTCACAAGTTGTGATTAATACACGTATTTTTAGAGGTGAAGGAAGGGTTTGGCAATCAGATAAATCTGTGCCGGGACCGAGGATTGAACCCCGGACCCTCAGCACAGAAGTCCGATATCTTACCCCTAGAGCGCCAGGTCACCTGATACACATGTTAATCTCAAAAGTTTCTTTTGTTTTTACCATCACGTCTTCAGGTCATACGCATTATATCATAATTACTCTAACGGGGTAGGGTTTGGGAAAGAAGCATCTTAGGGGTAATCTACCCTCATTTGTGTGGAAGGAGATTAGAAAAACAATTTGGAATAAAAAACACCCTCAGTAGATCCGACCAGGATTCAAACCCCGATCTCCCCGTCATCAGCAGGTCAGTCTAGCACGAGAGTGACGCTTTCTTAGACCGTTCGGACAAGTGCGATTATAGCATCTCGTCATGTCAATATAAGGTCCTATAAGGCATCAGATGTAGACGCTACCTGTACCGACAAGAGATTATGAAAACGACATTCAGTGTCCGACTTCAAACATCAAACATTAAGGACGTTGACTACCTGTGACGTCATGACCCGGTCAAGAAAGGATTTCCCATGTTAATAAATTTACGTTCTACTCAGCGAGTTTTAAAGATATAACGTTGAAAGAAACCTATACATTCTTAAATAGTTATAAAAAAATAGTCCTACATTGTCACAACATTATTATATTTTTAAATAGTTTTTTAAACGTATTTTTTTTATAAATCCTCTAAAACTTGAGCTATTTGTCTTAGTCACAAAAAATGTCCTGTGGGAGTATTCCTGCCAGGATGTAGATTAAAATATTCCGTGGTATTATATGTCTAGCTAGAATAGGAAACAAGGAGAAGGTAAAATTAAAAAGTAAGTCAATGTCATCAAGGCGCAAATATTAAAGTGGCTGTGTAAATTCGTCAGAGGAAGAGGGAAAGGGTTAATAGTACATAGACAAAAGCCATCTCAGGGTGAACTTCTCCTTTTCTTCTCTCTCTTTCTATTTTGTACATTGGCGTCTAAGTGTTATAGTGCTTTTGACTGCTTATGTGAGTCAAGTTAAGATTCAACCCGATTCGCAAAATAGCTTCGAGATCTCCAAGTAGGTAACTTCGTTACTACTGACCGTGTTCGCATACAACACAAATGGCACTGTTTACATTTGATTATATTGATCTCAGTGTTCCAAAAGATTATCTTATTCTTTTTTACACTGCGTCTTTGTATTCTTTCAGGTTGTGCGCTTATGTATTAATTACGTTAGTGGTTTTAAAGATTAAAAGGTTATATTCATAGGAAGTGTACCCATATTCGAATGGAGGAATAGTGGAAAATCATTTCTGGAAAACCACCCTCAGTACACAAGACTGAGATTCGAACCTTGATCTCCATGTCATAGGCACTCCAGTCCACTTAAAGAGTAGCGCGTTAGACCAAGCGGCCGCCTAAGTGCGTTTACTTAAATTACTTTAATAATCTAATAGGGATAAGGAAGGTATAGTTTCAAAGGAAATGTATTCGAATTTGAGTAAAATGATTGAGAAACCATTTATAAATAAAAGCCATCCTCAATACACCAGACCGGGGTTCAGACACTAGCGCTAAGTGTACGAGTTATAAAAAAAACTCGTATCGGTGAACACGTGGACTACCTGTCAGGCTCATCTAGTCGTATTCACCGGTGACGGGGAAGTCACGGGGATATTCCTAGAATAGTGTGATGAAGGCTTTTTTCTCAATAAATATTTTTCTACTCTCCCACCATGCAAATATGGCACATTTCCTTTAAATTCTACTTTCATCTACCCATTTGCATTATTAATATGCTTACAGGCTTGACGGGCACTGTCCAAAATTAATAGTAAGAGTAAGCGGTTCTTACTTTTACATGTCTTTGGTTCGAATCCCGACAGGAGACGTCACATGGGTAAAGAGAATGATGAGCTATGACCCTATGAGTGACTTTTAGCTACCTATAAATAGGCTTCACGTGTTGGTAAGCCCAAATTTGTATTAATTAAAAGAAATTAGCACCTCAATAAATTACCGGCCTTAAGAGACCGTCTCACGACCTACTAACCGGCTAGTTATTATGCCGTCTCACGGTCTCGTACTAATAGGGTAATTAGTATACCTATCACGGTTTCATACTAAGCGTGTAATTAGTATAGCAACTCAGGGCTATTAACAAGGTAATTAGGGGACCGTCTCACGACATATTAACCGGGTAATTAGGAGGTCGTCTCACGGCCTATTAACCGGGTATGTAGGGGACTTTCTAACAGCCTATTAACCGGGTAATTAGGATAACGTCTTACGGCCTATTAACTGGGTAATTAGAAGAATGTATCAGCCCTATTACCCGGGTAATTAGGAGAACGTCTAACGGCCTACTCGCTGGGTATTAGGATATTGTTTCACGGCCTATTAACCTAGGAATTAGATACGAGATTACACTTGAACCAGAAAACGAATTGAAGTTTGAGCTTCTACCTTCTTTATTTGACAACGTAACTTTAAATCAGTCGGTAGCATGTCTGTTTAATTAATTAAGGGTCTCGGGTTCATTCCTAGCATGGCAGAGACATTTGTCTTTGATGAAATGTGGGTTTCTCTTTTCACAGTGTCGAAATAATGGTCGGGGGCTGGGTGTTGTGTCTGTTCTAGATTTAATTTATTTTAAAAGTCATGCACTGATATAATTAGTCGGTTCAGAAGGTGAACGTTATACACCTCTAATAAATTAAATTAAATTTTGACAACAGTGAAATTGGGATCAGTCTAATAGGATTTTTTTAATTTAAAAAAGTTTATTTTCATTTTGTTTTATTATTATAAATATCACTAAACAGCTTCAGTGGCCTCAAATTCCACTGTCTTCTTATGACGACCACAGTTTACCGCCTCAAGATGTGACGTCTGGTTCAAGCTGTATTACCTACTTAAGCTAGGTGATATCTGGATGGTGAGACGGGCTCTTAAGAATGTTTCAAACCCGCCTCTGTGGTCGAATGGTCTTAAGGCACAGTTTGTTTAGCCGGTGTGCCGAGAAGGATCAGCAGCTGTGCCGCGACACTTTGGAAGAAGATACAAAATGAACTAGGAAAAAAAATTGAGGGTGGAGGGAGGGGGAGGGGAATTTTAAAACCTATAGTAAACATTATTTTTAAAAATAACACAATTATTAGAATTGTAGCTATTGAACTTTTAAACACAATTATTAATACTAGATTTTTTTAAATGATAAACTCTTTACTTTAAAAAAACATGGAAAGATTAAAATTCGCTGGTCTCTAAGGTGTCTCTCTCGCAATAAGCTTGAATGGCGATGTTTGGCAGATCAAGGTTCGAATCTCGGTCGGGTGTCCTAAGGCTTTTTTTTAATGACCCCACTCTCCATCCACGCAAATGCGGGCATATTTCCTCTAAATATAAACTTCCTTACCCCTAAAACCATCGTCGTAATTATTACATAAACGTATAACCAAAATGGGAAGGAAAACATGGCGCTAAAAAGTTAATTAAAAATAATTTTAAACAAGTAATGCGAGGTCTAACGCGCCACTCTTGTGTTTGACTAGACTGCCGAAGCCAGGAAGATTAGGGTTTGATCCCGGTTGGGTGCACTGAGGGTGGTTTCCCTAAATCATTTACCACCCTCCCTTTACGCAAATGTGGGTTCATTTCCTCTAAATTAAGCCTTCCTAATCCCTAACACCATTAGTGTAATTAGTACATAGGTGTATAACCCGAACGGGTAGTAAAATGCGGTGCTAAAAAAAAGTAATGCGAGCCTAAGCCTGGTCGATCGGTTTATATCCCGTCTAGTTAGTAGGACAATCAAACCCCGCCCGGAACACATGGTCAGAGTCGTCCTATAAAACTCGGCGGCTTAGTCGGTGAAAACATGACCGGTTCCAACTTTCCCCGTTTCGCAGCTCGGGCAGTAAAAAAAAATAAATAGAGAAATGGGGGTTCTTTCTTTTTGTCAAGGCATATATAAAATAGGAAGGTGGTGAGCGGTTCTATTGAAACAAAGAAAATGTTCACGCGGCCACAAACAATACAATGGAAAGTATTTCATTTATTTATGTTTCTGGAACCGCTAATACGCTTTTCGGGGGTGGCTTTGTGTTTTCTGCAGAGTGTTTGTGTGTGTTCAAGAGCAAAGCTTGGTGTTACTGTGGCGCTTAGGGTGTTCAGATAGGGTAGCGGGCTTCGAAAATCAAAACTAGACAAATGTAATATCAGACTATACCAAGACATTTGATACATATACATGATATGAGTCAAAATGTGGGCTGGTAGTTGTTGGGGTCTGGGGATATGTATAGAAAATTTAATACCTTTTTTATTTATTTTACTGTTCACTTTATATGCAAACGTCCAAATATTTAATAGTTCTTTTAATATTCACCCACAAGCTGCCTTCTTTAAATTATTCTATCATAAAAGTATCTCGATCAATATTTCAAATATAACCTGCTTCGATGGCCGCATGGTCTAAAGCGTAAATCTCGTTTTAGACTAAACTGCTGATGACAGGAAGATACGGAGTTCGAATCCCAGTTGGGTGTACTAAAGGCGTTTTCCCCAAACTAGTTTTTCCACTTTCCCTTTACGCAAACGAGAGTATACTTATTATAAATTCAATCTTTCTAGTCCTTATCTCAATAGCGTGATTAGTACGTATGGACATAACCTGAAAAGGTAGTAAGACAAGGTACCAAAAAAACACATTTAAAATAATAAATTGATTTTTTGTACATATAAATGGTTAACTCATCGGAAAACAAAATGGCGGCTCTTCGGAGTGATTGGAGTAAGTAGGTCTGTAAAAAAGAATAATACAATGTGGTCTTTTTTTTTTAGCACCGTGTCTTACTACCCGTTCGGATTACACGCTTGTGTACTAATTACGATAGTAGTTTTAGGAATTAGGAAGGTTATATTTATAGGAAGTGTACAAGCATTTGCACGCTGGGAGAGAGGAAAACCATTTTGGAAAAACCCACCCTCATTAAACCTGACCAAGATTCGAAGCTCGATCTCCCCATCATCGGCAGTCAAATTTACCGCGAGTGTAGCGCCTTAGATCATGCGATGGGTGGGACCAATGTTGGCCGCAAAAGAGTTTGTATATTTTCTAAAAGGCACGTCCTATGTAGATTGTACTGTACAGTAGCCCTATGGGTTCTTTGGTGCTGACTGACAGCTGACGGCTGACGGCTTTGAAAAGCTACCAGACCAAATTATGTATCCTTACGCCGAACCATATGATCTGCAAAAAACGTGTCTAGCAGCTGTCACTTCTGACAGTCAAAATTTAGGTATATACCTAACTGTTGACTGTCAGAAGTCAGCTGTGAACTGTCAGTCAGCACCAAATAAGTCGTGGAGCTACTGTAGCTAGTAATCCGTATGATAGCTATCAGTTTGTCTAAGAAGTGTACACCTAACTCCCACAGCAAAAATAATAAGTCGACACATTAATATTAGTCACCAATCTACAGGAATAGTTTGATAAATAAGTATTCCAAGGTTCTGCACAAGCCCAGATAGGAAGCAAACCGGAATATTTCACGTCTCAGTCCCGTAATGCAGGTAAGCCTAACTCTCGGCTCAATCCATAATTATGAGATGAATCATTATAAATTGTGGCCCAATTATGTTTTATCAAATTTAAATAAATACAACATTTGGGAAAGAGCTTGTTACAATTTTTTTTTTTGCGTCAAATTCAAAAACTTTCATAGATGACCAAATTTCTAAAGAATGTTTGACACTGCAAAAATACTTGTGGAAAATTAGAAGGAAAATCTAATTATTGGATATCTCATGGAACCTTTTGTACTAAAACGATAATAACTTTAAATTAATTTTAAATAAGAATGTGACAATATTGTATCTTTTAATGCGCCCCCCTTAATATTTTAAATAATAAATATGGCCCTTATGATCAAATGAGTTTGGAACCCCTACTATAATGTAATCATGATTATCTCGACTATTTTTACTAACAGGTCTTTAAGGGAATAAATACGTTTATAGCGAATATGTTAAAAAAAAGACCTCATTGGAAAAATAAATGCAGCTATACATACATATATATATATA